>JAWQFJ010002535.1:154689-179689 GCA_034096865.1 Theodoxus fluviatilis | reverse complement strand
TATTACAATGTTCTTGATATTGCTACCTTGTCTTGTTGGCAAGTGTGCAGGTTCCTCTAAACAATCATCTGTCCGGGGGCTGTATTACCATCCAAACAGCCCATACACCCGGCCGTGACAGCCACCAGTGCGCAGAATTCGCACGGCGCATGCTCCAACACCCACAGCACTCTCCAAGACCAACAGCTATCAGTAGTGCGCATGAAAGACAAAATATAATTAGTGGGTCGGCCAATGCAGACTTTTCACTATGTCATTTGCGTCTGATTTGTGTGCTCGTGTGCATGAAGTTTGTCATCGTGAGTGATTATGGAGGACGTGTTTTTAATTTACAAATCGTATGTTTCACAAATAACAAACAAAGAATCGGTGCAGAGGTTTAAAAGCTCGCTGCCTGGGGGCAGACAAGAGCCATCTACCAAGGGACGCAATCACTGACGGACGAGATAAAGGGGAGAAAACTCACCCGGAACTTGTGCGAATGCGTGGAGACGCGCATGTCGCCGTCAAGAGAGATAACTCTGTCGCACGCTTTGCCCAGCTTCACCAGGGCCGTGCCGTAGGCGGCGCGTGGAGCGACCTGCAAAGCGTTGACCTCGTCATCATCCAGTCACATGTCTAGTCTCGTAGATTTACCATTAAACAGTAATAGTCTTGTAGATTATTCATTGCCGCAAAGAAGTGATGGGCTATATAGAGCTCGCAGTCGTTTGAACTGTCGTATAAGCTTAAAATTAGCGGTAAATACAAGCAATAAACATTCTTAAGCCTAATGACAGCTAACAGCATCAAATCCACGTACAATTCACAACTTAAGATTAAGGAAAGTTTATCGGGAATCCTACCCATTCACCTTGGTTTTTGGACTAAAACCTATGAAACTAGCCATCAAACGACTTTTAAAAGTTTTAGAGAAAGCCAGACTGTGCATTTGAATTGAAACCGTCCAGTTGGTCTTTGCAGCATGATGTGCTGCGGTTGTGATAATAGCCTACTGGTCTTCGGTCACATTTAACTTTATTGCAGAAAAAAAATCTAGAGTACTCAGACACCATAACTACTCACCATTTGTCCCAGCTGGTAGGTGGGAGGTTCGGACATTCGGACGTTGCTGATGTTCACAGCGGGGACGGGGGCGGGGGCAGGGGGGATGATGCCGTGGGGGCCGACGTTGGAGATGCGGGCCTTCAAGGCCTGAATCACCTCCTCCGTCTTGCCACCCACGATCTTCCCGTGCATATCCACGCTATCCTCCAAACCTGCATGACGTCACAAGGTCGGCAGAACTCTTCGGTCAGGGAAATCGGAAAAAGGACTACGATTGCAGACGAGATGAAGGAAAAGGAACAATATATTTTAAATTAGTAATATGACATTGAATTTTTTTTAAAGGTATCAGTATAAAACTGTGAGGAAAATAGTTCAAAGCATAGGTTCGGTAGATGACCCAAAGTGAACGTTTGCATGTCGATCAAAATGAATGAATTGACTGAAGGTGTTCAATGACGTGGTTCTTAACCCAGTAAACGAGTACATCGTTTGAAAAACAGTTTGAATGCACCGCGTACAAAAAGTACAATGCGAAACAAGTTTGTTAAGATCTTAAAGATGAATAGGAATGTCTGTACCAGGATGCAGTGAACATGACAAATAAATTGTAGACTTACATGGGTAACAAAGGAAACCTGTGTGTGTGTGTGTGTGTGTGTGTGTGTGTGTGTGTGTGTGTGTGTGTGTGTGTGTGTTTGTGTGTGTATGTGTGTGTGTGTGTGTGTGTGTGTGTGTGTGTGTATGTGTGTGTGTGTGTATGTGTGTGTATGTGTGTGTGTGTGTGTGTGTGTGTGTGTGATGTGTGTGCGTGTGTAGTGTATAAGGGCACGTATGTGTGTATGTACCCATATGTGTGTGTGCGTGCGTGAATGTGTGTGTGTGTGTGTGCATATGCATGAATTTGTGTATGCGAGTGTGCAGTACACGCGCACGAGCATGCGTGTATGTGTGCGTGCGCGTCAATGCATGTGCCTGTGTAAGTGCGTTGCGTGTGTGTATGTGTGAGAGTGTATGCATGTGTGCGCGAGTTTGAGTGCAGTTTCGTGTATACGTGCGTGTATGCAGCAGAATGCGTGAAGGCGTGAGTGTGTGAATGTGTGTACGTGTGTGTGAGCGTATGCATGAGTGGGTGCATGCATACGTGCAGTATCATGTAGTAGAGCAAGATTCTGTCAACTCGATTTCTCTGCAGTTGCGAAACTGCCAGAATCTTCAGTTTCTTACCTACAATGCCCTTGCCCTTGAATGTCTTGGCGATGATGCAGGTGGGCTGACCTTTGACCGTGGTGGCGTCATGGAACGCCTTGCACAGCGACTCCACGTCATGGCCGTCCACAACGTAGGTGTTCCACCTGTACGTCAAGGGGATGCGAGTTTTCAATACAATGCAGATGAGGGCGCTCAGGGTATGAATGACAAATGTCTCGAACATAGACTAAGACCCTTGGAGAGACAAACAGTTTACATTATCAAAACCGCAAACATCTCAACACGACAGACAACTAGTTCTTTTAAATAAAACTAGAAACGTTGTTAAGTGCGTTGACACTTTTTTAAATATGTGTATGTGAATAATACGGCTGAGCGCATTTTAGGTGTAAAACGTTGAAATACAACCGTGAAATACCTTTTGTGTTTGCTTTCCTAATACTTAACTTATTTCCCTTCACTTCTCCCAACCTTCTCAACTTCCTGTCTTATCCCCTAAACCCCATCCCCCACCCCATCCCCCACCCCCTCCTGTGCGCGCCCCTCCCCTTCCATCTGCCTTCACTCCTTTCTCTTACCCGAACGCCTCCACACGGCGGCGGTAGACGTCGATGTTGTGTCCCAGGCTGGTGACGTCAGACTGTCCGAGGCGGTTGACGTCGAGGATGGCCACCAGGTTGTCCAGGCAGTAGATCTGGCCGAAGGCGAAGGCCTCCCACACCGACCCCTCCATGACCTCCCCGTCCCCAAGGACGCAGTATACACGGTAGCTGCAGCAGTTGGCGAGGTTAAGTATTGATTCAAGGTACTACTCTTCAGTGTAAAAAGATCGCAGATCTTTATATGGGTGATGAGACGCTCTATAGTATAAGAGCAATATTTCACATTTTTATTAATCCCTGCTTTAACCGACTTTCCATTGCAAACACTGCCGCTTCATTGCAATGTCGCAGTTGTAGTCATAATCAACTGTCAATTTTGTCGTCAAGGGTGGAATGTTTAGTGGGGAGTGTTTTCTCATAGAAAAAGTCGTGGATGTAAAGTTGAGTGGGACTGATGTCTCGTTTGAAGAGTTGTCAATGTCGTCACCGTTTACTTAAGTCCAATCGCCTTTGCTGCCATGATTACTCTTCAGCGAGGTGAGCCACAAAAGTTAAGGGAACATGCGTTACTTTTTTTAAACATAAAAAGAACAGTAATTTCACAAATCCCTCTCTGCTTCAGATACAGCATTATTGTTACTCTTTCCAAAGCAACAGCGTAATTAGTAGGCTTAAAGTCCTGAGACGTTGGAGATATTCAATCACAGTTCATCGACGGCCAGGCAACCCATAAATCTAACGAGGCCAGAGTTGCTGCCTACCTTGCCTTGTCGAAGTACTTGCCAGTGTAGGCCATGCCCACAGCCACGCTCAGACCCTGGCCCAGGGAACCAGTTGCCACGTCAATGAAGTTCAGCCTCTGGGGAGGTAACTCTGCGTTAACAACTTTGATACAAATACGTCTCTTTGTAAGAGACCTCCTCCTCCTCCTCCTCCTCCTCCTCCCCCTCCCCCTCCCCCTCCCCCTCCCCCCTCCCCCTCCCCCTCCTCCCCCTCCTCCTCCTCCTCCTCCTCCTCCTCCTCCTCCTCGTCTGACAATCCATGCATTCAATATTACGCAAAAAGACAGACGCTCGATGTAATTTGTAGAAATGTTACTTCTTTGGTGATGCCAACCAGGCAGCCACACCAACACTATCACACCCGCGAGAATTAATGTGGTAATATTGTGTGAAACTTCTCTGTGTCACTCTGTTAAGTCGCCACTGAGTCTGTTAGACGGGGAGAAATGGACTGTGGCATGGTGGGTTTCTCATTCAATTTGCTTTATTGACTTTACATGCAGTGAGATATCGGAGCACAATGATCACAGCTTCTTTGGTCCTTCATGTAAACTTTTAGAAATCAGAGACAGTAATTGGAGATAGTAGATTTCTGGAGGAAGAAAACAGAACAGTATAGGATACTATGCAATACAGAAAAGTAGCGCATCACACTAACACAAGCACTAACACAAACACGCACACACACAACCACGCACACTCGCACGCGCGAGCGCACGCGCGCGCACACACACACACACACACACACACACACCATAATAACACCTCCTGAAACCACACTCTACCAACTCATTTCAATATCACAAACAGATCTACAATGCATGTCTGCTATTCTGTTATGACACACCGCCGTAGCTAATTTCCAAGGGCAAAGAAGACAGCAGTAACCCATGCTGATCGTTCAAGAAAGGCTGAGATAGGGAGGCTGAGACAGGGAGGACGAGACAGGGAGGACGAGACAGGGAGGACGAGACAGGGAGGACGAGACAGGGAGGACGAGACAGGGAGGACGAGACAGGGAGGACGAGACAGGGAGGACGAGACAGGAAGGACGAGACAGGGAGGCTGAGACAGGGAGGCTGAGACAGGGAGGCTGAGACAGGGAGGCTGAGACAGGGAGGCTGAGAGAGGGAGGACGAGAGAGGGAGGACGAGACAGGGAGGACGAGACAGGGAGGACGAGACAGGGAGGACGAGACAGGGAGGACGAGACAGGGAGGACGAGACAGGGAGGCTGAGACAGGGAGGACGAGACAGAGAGGACGAGACAGGGAGGACGAGACAGGGAGGCTGAGACAGGGAGGCTGAGACAGGGAGGCTGAGACAGGGAGGACGAGACAGGGAGGACGAGACAGGGAGGACGAGACAGGGAGGACGAGACAGGGAGGACGAGACAGGGAGGCTGAGACAGGGAGGCTGAGACAGGGAGGCTGAGACAGGGAGGACGAGACAGGGAGGCTGAGACAGGGAGGACGAGACAGGGAGGACGAGACAGGGAGGCTGAGACAGGGAGGACGAGACAGGGAGGACGAGACAGGGAGGACGAGACAGGGAGGCTGAGACAGGGAGGCTGAGACAGGGAGGCTGAGACAGGGAGGACGAGACAGGGAGGACGAGACAGGGAGGACGAGACAGGGAGGACGAGACAGGGAGGCTGAGACAGGGAGGCTGAGACAGGGAGGACGAGACAGGGAGGACGAGACAGGGAGGACGAGACAGGGAGGACGAGACAGGGAGGACGAGACGAACGAGCACCTACCGGGGTGGGGTGACCCTCCAGGTCCGAGGAAATCTTGCGCAGGTTGTTGAGCTCCGAGGCTGGAAAGAGTCCGGCCTCAGCCCACGCTGCATAGAGTATCGGACAAGCATGGCCCTGTAATGAATAGATGAATGAATGAATAAATGAATAGATGAATGAATGAATGAATGAATGAATAGATTAATAGATGAATGGATGAATAGATGAATAAATGAATAGATGAATAAATGAATGAATAGATTAATAGATGACTGGATGAATAGATGAATGAATGGGTGAATAGATGAATGATTAGATGAATTAATGAATGAATAGATGAATGAATGGATGAATAGATGAATGGATGAATGAATAGATGAATGGCTGAATGAATAGATGAATGAATGGATGAATAGATGAATGGATGAATGAATGAATGAATGGATGCATATATGAATGAATGGATGAATAGATGAATGAATGGATGAATAGATGAATGGATGAATAGATGAATGGATGAATAGATGAATGGACGAATGAATAGATGAATGGATGAATAGATGAATGAATGGATGAATAGATGAATGAATGGATGAATAGATGAATGAATGGATGAATAGATGAATGGATGGATGAATAGATGAATGGATGAATGATAGATGAATGAATGAATAAATAAATGAATGAATGAATAGATGTGTGGTGGTCGGTGGTAAGGTTGAAGTCAAGTAAGACGCAGGGGCGAAGTCGAGTTACTTTCCACTCTTTATTGGCCGTTTGCACAAGCACTTAGTATATGAACTTCTGGACCGGGGTGGTGAAATGGTCTCTCAACCCAGATGGGTCTGCTAAGCAAGCACTGCAGCCTCTATTTATGGGGAAAGACAAGAGCAGGCGCAAAAGAAACTAAGCTGAGGGTCGCACTAATGTAACGAGTGACTGGCAGGGCAGCGACTGACAGGGCAGCTGCAACAACAATCAGACCACAGCCTTGCAGAACGGATGGGGGAAGGGGGTTGGAGAGAGGTCTGACACAGAGATCTGACACACAGAATAGTGGGTGGGAAGAGACAGAAGCAGGGATAACTGAATAGAGGATGAACACAGCAGATTAACAATACACTTGGTGATAGGTGCACCTTATCACATGAACTCAGTAGATGTACAATACACTTGGTGATAGGTGCATCTTATCACAGATGAATGAATGAATAGATGAATGAATAGATGAATGGATGAATGAATAGATGAATGGATGAATGAATAGACGAATGGATGAATGAATAGATGAATAGATGAATGGATGGATGAATGGATGGATGAATGGATGGATGAATAGATGAATGGATGAATGGATGAATGGATGAATGAATGGATGGATGGATGAATGAATGGATGGATGAATGGATGAACGGATGGATGAATGGATCATTGGATGAATGACTGAATGGATGAATGAATGAATGAATGAATTAATTAATTAATTAATTAATGAACGGACGGTCGGACGGATTGATGATGGATGATGGATGAATGATAGATGATGAATGAATGAATGAATGAATGAATGAATGAATGAATGAATGAATGAATTATTTTTCGGCCGATCTGCCTTTTGTAGGCAATATAAGGCCATCGATGATAAATATCACCAGAGCTGATCAGGGTAAGTGCGAGTCAAGTCTTGATTTCTCTAGAAATTCACCTATTTCGAAGTGTGAATGGAAATGAGATTGATCTCCTCTCACTTCCAACCCTCGTGGGCCCATGAGATGAAGAAAAACTTGAGAACTTCCCGCGCTTTCCGTTGCGATGGCTTAAAAAACCTACTAGAGCGAGATCAGTTAGAGTTATCTTTCCTTGAGAGCCTCCTTTTCTGTCCCAGTCGTTTTCGTGGCAGTCATGCAAGCTTGCAACCTGCCGTGCGTTCAAGACGACCTACCGGTAGCGGACTGGTAGCCGAGCAACCAATGTGCACTCTTGAACGACTCGTTATGACCGAACGGTAGCCAAGATGGCTTCCGCGATGCCTTCTCATCGTCGCGGATTGCGATTCTCAACCAAATGAGTAAACCAGCAGCTGCAGACTGCTCGTTCCTTGTGGAAGCTGATGAAATACGTTAAGCTGTAGCTGTGCATGAATGCTCGGCATCGCTCGAATAGAAATTTATGTCAAAACGACAGTGCTAACTTGGTGTAAGCAAGAATATTTCGATGCTCACTTCAAGGGAGATTACACAACAAACAAAGGGCTAATGTAAGATATAAGAGTTGCTTCCCTTAAAATTGTTTCGCTATCTGCAGTGGAAATGTTTGCTAACATCTTGCCCGGTAATTATTTCAGAGCAGTTATTCTGTTAAAAAAGAAAAGTACAATATCAGCATAACTTCTTGTAACGTCTCCATAGGATGGGTAATAATCACAGGTCGAAATGCGTGCCACAGCGCATATTTGTGATGACGACTTTCTTCCTTTCCCCGAAGGCAGCCATTTTGGCTATACAGGCGCAACAGCGTTCCGGCGCGGTACGTACCGGTCGATACCGGTAGCCGTACCAAGTCGCTCAAGAGACGAACGGTATCAACCGGTACGTACTGGTAGGCCTCTTGAACAGGCCCCAGTTAGAGTTATCTTTCCTTGAGAGCCTCCTTTTCTGTCCGAGTCGTTTTCGTGGCACTGGCAGTCATGCAAGCTTGCAACCTGTCCGCACCAGATCTATGCCCGTCGTTTACTGCCACCCAGGCCCTGGACATCAGAGGCACGATGTAGTACAGCACAGAGGCTTAAATGCACAGAAACACCTGTGTGTAAATATTGACTGGATGGCGAAAATGAAATTTTAAAGTGCCTACTGGAGCATATATGACAAGACGGCTTTAAGATGATTAATAGCAAGCCTTTCAAGTATTTGCAGCGAAATGGAAGAACGCATTCTGATGCACGCACACACAAAATTTATACCAAGAAGTAGATTCAGAGTTGGGGGAAAGGAAAGCGGGTTGGAGGCGGGGTGTGGGGAAGTTGATTGGTATCAGGGAAGGAGAGCGAAAAAAAAAATCTGGAGTATCGGGAGATTGTTGAGAGGGAAAAGGGATGGGACTCAAGTTTTGTACTTTATCAGTCGACGGGTGTGGAAATGCTATATGTTTGCCTGAGAAACATTGAAAACGCATGCGTGTTGCATGTATGATCATGTCCAAACTCCCACATTTTAGGAGTTACGGTTGTGCATGCACGCACGCACGCACACACACACACACACACACACACAGACAGAGAGAGAGAGAGAGAGAGAGAGAGAGAGAGAGAGACTGATCGATTGATTGATTAAACTTTATTTTTCAAGAGAAATACATGAATTAGGCATAACTGCTTATCTTACATCCAGCCCCTGATAAAACAAGAAAACAAACAAACAAATCTAATCCCATCCCCCACCCCTACCCACCCACTCACCCACCCTCTATCCCACACAAAATTCACACAATAACACAGGTTACAATCAATTCATGGTAACGAAATACCACGTTGAAAATAGCCACAAAGTGAATTTAGAATAAGATGAAAGTATCTAGGATGACTGCATAAGAAAAGTTGTAATTTCAATAAATTGCTCTAAAGATTTCGCATTTTTTAGAGAATTGGATAGTGTGTTCCACATAGTAGCCCCTGAATAAGATAGACTATGTTTAAACAAATCAATCCTAGGTTGTGGTATTATAAAGTTATGTAAACGAATATTTGAATATTGGAATAAGTTTATCAAATAATCAGGTACATCACAAGCATGAATTCCTTTCATTAAGACACATTTATTGAATTGTAAATGCTTATGAAAAGGCAATAAGTTCTTTCATTTTGTCATTTGAGA
The DNA here is from genome assembly GCA_034096865.1 of Theodoxus fluviatilis. Classification (NCBI taxonomy): domain Eukaryota; kingdom Metazoa; phylum Mollusca; class Gastropoda; order Cycloneritida; family Neritidae; genus Theodoxus; species Theodoxus fluviatilis. The sequence goes on along the minus strand of JAWQFJ010002535.1, from coordinate 170,437 downwards.
GAGAGAGAGAGAGAGAGAGAGAGAGAGACAGACAGACAGACAGACAGACAGACAGAGAGACAGAGTGACAGAGAGAGAGGAGAGAGAGCAGACTAGAGAGAGAGAGACGACACAGAGAGAGAGAGAGAGACGACAGGACGAGAGAAGACCAGAGAGAGACAGAGACAGAGAGAGACAAGAGAGAGCAGAGAGAGAGAGACAGACGAGACAGACAGACGACAGACAGACAGACAGACAGACAGACAGAACAACAGACAGACAGACAGACAGACAGACAGACAGAAGCAGACAGCCAGACAGACAGACAGACAGGACGGACGGACGGACGGACGGACGGCGACGGACGAGAGAGATAGAGAGACAGAGAGAGAGAGAGAGAGAGAGAGAGAGAGAGAGAGAGAGAGAGAGAGAGAGAGGGGATGTGGGTGAGTTGGCTTATAGTACACTTGCTGCGACGACAATATTACTTTCATTACAAGACGGGATGCTTGTAGAGTCTATGAGTTGAGTTTTCCCACGCCTGCAGAAGGCGGGGTTTAATAGCCAATACTCGCAGACATAGACTTCCTTGAATGCAACACGCATTACATTGCGACAGTGGCAAAAGGAGAGTTTGCTGCACAGCTTCGAAAGCAAATTCTGAAGTTGCACATCTAACCCGTTTTTCGAAATTGAGCTACTAAGGTCTACAAGTGAAGTACGACATATATACTCATTTCACAGAGTAAGGAATTTTGCACTACAGCCTTCCTGTGAAATATAACATGCTCATAACAGTGAATAACAAATCCTGCAGTGGGATTTCTATTAACTCATCCACACGGCCCACGCGGTCGCTGGGCTTAGCCAATCGCTGACGCGGAAACTAGTCTATTTTTAGCGCAGACTTCGCTGGGTCACACTGGTCTCACAAATACAGCACTGTCCGAGCTGTAACTAGTGCTCTCTCTCTCCTCTCTCTCGTACTTTGCACTCTCTCTCGTACTCTGCACACTCTCTCTCTCTCGTACTCTGCCTCTCCTCTCTCCTCCCTCTCCTCTCTCTCTCTCTCGTATCTCGTCTTCTCATCTCATCTCTCTCTTCGTATTGCTCACGCTCTCATCTCGAAGTATTCTGCACTTCTACTCTCTCTTTCGCAGTTACTCTGCACTCAATCCCCCCCCTCTCTCTCTCTCCTTCTCTCTCTCTCCTCTCATTTTCCTCTTCCTCTCTCTTGGCTCCTGGTGCATCTGGCTCTCACGTGCGTCGTCTCTCGTCAGTCTTTGTAAGATAGGCAGAAATGCCTAAAATTTCATCCTTGATAAATAAAGAATCAATCAATCAATCTCTCTTGTACTCTGCACTCTCTCTCGTACTCTGCACTCTCTTGAGTACTCTGCTCTCTCGGGCGCAAAACCCGTGGACTCACTCTATATAAGCCTCGCACTGTTAGTTCACTTACCCTCTATTGCGATCTCAAGCGTGTGCACACACACACACACACACACACACACACACACACACACACACACACACACAAACACACACACACACACACACACACACAAACACACACACACACACACACACACACACACACACACACACACATTCACACACCCCATGGGCGAAGGCTGTTCCTACCAAACTGACCTGACTCTAAACGCTCGCTGTAAGACATCCTCCGACATTCACTCGACAACTTGGTAGCCCGGCCTGCGCTGGACTGGATAGTCGATGTGGTGGTTCATTTTTTCGCATTGATCTGAAGCACCGAGCTGTCACCTCCACCGTTGAATCCTCTTGCTCATAGATCCTAATATCGTCTAAATAACATGAGTAGTATTTATTAATACCCCTATCTATCACAGTGTGAGAAATCTTCTCACTGTCTGGCAAAAATGATACACAAATGCTGTCCGGAATACCACGCAACGAGTCAGTCGGCGTTCTCGCTGATGCCATTTTGCGGCCTGCTTGTGAGACCACGCGATTTCCCGCGAGAAAGGGGTGTGTCGTGGATGGGTTAATAGCCCTCTAGTGGAGAATGACATGCTCATATTAGTGAATGACGAATTCTGCACTGGTTTTTCTACAGGTCCCTAGTGAAGTATGACATACTAAAATAAGTGAATAATGAATTCTGCAGTGGGTTTTCTAAAATCTTCTAGTGATACATGGCGTGCTACTGGTCAGCATACTGACCTTGGAGAGGACGAAGCGGTCACTGCTGGGGTCTCGGGGCTTGCTGACCACGTACTTCATTACGTGGAAAAAGAGCGTGGACATGATCTCCGCAATGGAACAGCATGAGGTCGGATGTCTGAAATGGACACGTCGCTATGTACAAATGTGATATATGGTTACAAACATAGAATGTATGTGCACTGATATAGTGACTTTTCATTTTTCTGGAATATACATATACGTGCACGGTAGTCTCTTTGGCTGCTCGGAACCACCCCTGGCTGAGCTACTGGAAGAGGCCCTGAAAACCAAGAGGTCAGGGGTTCCAGCTCATGTGGGGACAATGAAAGCCCTCTGCCTTTCCTTCTACTTTCACTGCATACCTCGAGACCTAATGTCCACTTAGAGGTGCACTTCTCATAAAGACCCAAATATTGGAAGTATCTTATGGGTTTTCGAAAGCACATGACCATTGACAAGAAAGTGAAAACAGATGTTGCAAACTGTAATGATTGATTCATCCATTTCAAAACATTTTATTCCACGATAGTCCGTAATTGTTATCCATATCATCTTCATAATCATCGCCACCACACACATTATCATTATCATTACTACCATTAACACCACTATCACATCTACCAGCAGATTGTCGTCATCATTATCGTTGTCGTCATTGTTATCTTTGTCGTCATTGACATCTTCCGTGTCTTCATTACCCCTACCACCACCACTTTCATCATCATCATCATCATCATCATCATCATCATCATCATCATCATCATCATCATCAGCAGCAGCAGCAGCAGCAGCAGCAGCATCATCATCATCATCATCATCATCATCATCATCATCAATCAATCATCATCAATCATCATCATCATCAATCATCATCATCATCATCATCATCATCATCATCATCATCATCATCATCATCATCATCATCATCATCATCAATCATCATCATCATTCGTCATCAATCGTCATCAATCATCATCGTCAATCATCACCACCACAACCACAACCACCACCACCACCACCATCACCACCACCACCACCACCACCACCACCACCACCACCACCACCACCACCCCACCACAATCATCAATCATCATCAATTATCATCAATCATCATCAATCATCATCAATCATCATCAATCATCATCAATCATTGTGACAGTTCGTCCTTTCTGCATTAGTAAGATATGAACACAAGTGGAATCAAGGTTACTGATTTACTCGTGTGTCCATTAAAGTGATCCTTTCTCCCTGTTTTCTGTGTGAGTTCAGTTGATGAACTATTATATTACTGTATACTGTTATGAGTTACATGTTTATGCATGTGTTAAATAATGGACACTTAAGAATATAGAAGCCTGCCAGGCCTCAAATAAATGTAGTTATTAGAGAACCAGCCATGCCTAGAAAGTAGTTTGTTGTGGTGAGGGACAGTGCTAAATGAGAATGATTTGAATTTGACAAGACTTTGACACTGATTACGTCATACAGTGCTTGACGGCGTCATATTCAGTTCTGGACGGCGTCATATTCAGTTCTGGACAGCGTGATGATTTTGAGAGAGAGAGGGGCGAGATTGATTACTGGCAAGAAGTTGGGGCATTGAAACAGGACGGATGGAATTGAAACGATCCCCAATCTCAGAATGATGTGATTTGCTTCAAGGAAGGAATGTCTGAGCCTCCCTTATCAGACACAACTTTTGGTGGAGACTTTGAGTGTTGAATCGGCACAATGTTGGTTGGCCATAACTACCTACGGTGGCAAACGTCATGCCCATACTTGAAGAAGAACGGTTGACGTCTGCCCTCTAAATCAGATGTACTCCAGCTCCGAGTTGCCCTGGCCTTCTTTAATGACCCAGGATGATGCCGTCCCAACCCTCCCTTCTCCCAAGACCCACACCTTGTGTCAGTCCTCACCTCAACCGTTGAACAACAACCGCCAGGGTCAACGGTCCTGACCCCTTCAGCAGTCTCGAACTCTCTCTTCCCAGATAAGTTAAACGTTTTAGTATAGGCTGGCTGGCTAAGTTAGGATTGAGTGATTATTTAGCAACCATTTTAATCATTAGTAAAGTCAGTTGAATTGTGGATGTCTGCCCTCATTTTCTCTGTTGTCTTGTTCGTCCTTAACAGCAGGGAAGATGAGTAAAGGTTACAGGATGCTATCGTGTTTCCCTGGACAACCTATTAGTTAAAGTTAATCATAGTACTGGTCTTGTAACAATCATCATTATCAATCATCAATCATCATCATCAATCATCATCATCAATCATCATCATCAATCATCATCATCAATCATCATCATCAATCATCATCATCAATCATCATCATCAATCATCATTACCACCCTCATCACCATCATCATCATCATCATCATCATCATCATCGTCGTCGCCGCCGTCGTCGTTGTCGTCGTCATGGTCGTCATGGTCGTTGTCATCATTACATCACCACCACCACCACTACTCCCATTATCAGTGCCACCACCACCACGACCAACAACAACACCACTATCATCTTAATCACCGCCTCCACCACCATCACCACAATCACCACCACCTCTACTATCACCACCACTACCACTAGCATCATTATCATCATCATCAACATTATTATCATCGTCATCGTCATTTTCTTCATTGTTGCCATGATAGTAATATCGTTACCTACCTTCTCTTCACTCGGATCAAGCATTCCATTCAACCCTGAAGAGTCTTGACCATCGTTATAGTCAGGGTCGTCATCCTAGTAATGTACACTTCCGTCTGTCAGGGAACCGACACTTACCCAGAACCAGCAACAGTGGTGCACTGGATGGAATGAATCCTGAGCTTGTCCGCCAGGTCTCGCAGACTCTGCAGCGTCTTAGGGTCGGGACGGTGGTAGGCGGCCATGTTGGATGATACTGGGATTCTGGAGGATGTGGCAGCAGAGTTTGCACGGTTCACAGGTCGCGCTGAACTGGAACACGTCATTCAAGTCATTCATGCCGAGCAGAAAGTCAGGGTGTATCATCACATGTCAGTCATCCCTCGCTACACTCTGTAAATTTTTGGAGATGAGGTGAGTGAGTGTGAGTGAATTGATACGTAGGGAAGATAATCTTAGGGGCTGTTGAATGCCTGTAATTCTGTTGCCAACGATGAGCGCATTTTGAGACACTTCTACGCAGTAGTGCGCTGCGTACATGCAACTCCGCACCAGGGAGCGGGCGACGTTTTGCCTCAAGCAGTATCGAGCTACACTTCATTTCAGTGATGGGAAGCCTGGTTCTCGACTTTGGGATATTTAACAAAAAAACTTATCCGCGGCCACTTTGTATAGCAACGGGTTTGGATCGGGAATGCCTTATGTCTGCGAGGTGTTCTGGAAATCGGATGTTGAGTGTTCTGCCAGTCTCACCGATGTAAATCATGTTGCACTGTGAGCATTGAAGGGCATATACTAGGTTGTATGATTGGCAGGTGAAAAATCTTTACACTTCAACTCTCGAAACCATTCCACACAAGACGTACGTGTGAGGGGTATCTGGCTTCTGCATGGAGATATACGAGTGAAAGGAAAGAGATGGAGGCGTACCTCAAAAATAAATTAGGTACGCGTAACCCTGAGGGCATGAATGCAAAATAATCCTTTTTAAACAGATTATTAGCAGTTATGTAAGTACAGTTTTAATATTTTAGTTCACATGCATTTCTGTGATAGACCTTGCATGCGGGCATGCTTGTGTGTGTGCGTGTGCGTGCATGCTCGCGCGTGAGCGCACATGTTCATGCGTGCATCGGTTTTGTGTGTATGTGTAAATCATCGCGCTTGTGCATGAACAGGCAAGCTTGCTTGTACATATGTATATATACTGTAAAGTAACTCCGCTGTATAAGGAAATCAATGCTTATAATTATGTGAATGTATTGATCACCTTTTAAGTTACCTATTTATTAACATTATGTACATTTAAAACACTACGGTTATTTTATCCCTGTAGACACTGGGGTTGAAGTCCCTTAACTGTTAGTTGAACACTTTTTATGATGCAAGCCACACGCCAGCCCTCATTTTATTCTGAGTTGTTTTTATCTATACTAAGCCCTCTTGCAGACTCGCCTCCATTCCACTTTTGCCCGCCCACCTGTAAGTTTTATTTGTGCTCCTGGTGAAGGCTTTTTAGCCGAAAATTTGCGCTGTTTTACCTTTTAATGTTTTGTATTTGTTTTGTAATATACGCGGCAATCACAACTTCACCGTGTTTTAGACTTTTGCTTTAGTGCCGTGGCAGTCCCTTGTTTTAGACATTGTCCTAAATTGACTGCGCTCTCACTTTTTTCTCTCTCTCAAAATGATCATTTCCAAGGATGTACGATTCCATTGCGTTTTAAGTTGCACTAAATCGTCCCTTTCAAAAACGGTTGTAACCATCTTAAAAAGCATGAAACTGTCTTTTAGAAATGCCACGTAACTCGAAATCGACCGAGGGCACGATGCAATTCATTTTGTGTTGAGGTTTGCAGATTTGTAGTTGCTCTTTTCCGGTCCGAGTCTAACTGCTTGACGATGAGGCAAATTAACCCTAGGCTTTATCATTCAATTTGTCGTTGCTGTATTTCTTTGGCAGTAGTTCTTGGTCACAGAACGTGTCAAAACCAGCTACTAAGGAGGGCATAGACTACGTACATTGTTCTGATTTATTCTGTAAGATATAATGATTCATTATTTTTTATTCACACACTCACACGGCCAGTCGTTAAACTTCCAGACATATCTAGATTTGCTAGTTATCCGGCTGAGAGTAACGAGTGGTTATAATCTTGAAATAGTTGAGTCTCAACTTGAAGTATCAGCGAAGGGTTGCACGAGGGCGTCTAAAGGGTTAATTCACGACATTGCTCCTCTAATGGGAGGGCTGCTTGCTTGATGTGTGGCATTGTGGGGATTATGAATGCACCATATTCGAACAGCGCGTTTCTGTTGAGGGAAAAAAGAAGTCATGACACCAGAACTATCTCGACGGAGTTCTTTGTTCTTTATTGTCTTGCAACACACTCATCACAACCATGTCGATGTTTATATCATTCTTTGAACTGTCTACTCTGAACAGCCAAAAGAATGTTTATGGTGAACATCTAACATGTCCTCCAGCAACACGTGTCAATTTGCCCGTTAGAGGTCCTCCAACTCAGCAGACTCATAAAAAGTTATGCGTAGCCAAAAGGGAGGTTGGGTGGGGAAAAGCAAAAATAAATGGGGGTGGGGGTGGGGTGGTTGGGTGGGGGGTTATGGAGTTGGAAGGGGAGGAGGGGGGTATGGGAATGTTTGGGAGAGGGAGGAGACAGATTCCGTACAGCGATATGTACAGGGCGGAAGGTTGTTGACCCACTTACATTCAATAAAAGCCAAATGAAATACAAAGAGAGACCTTTGGAGTTGAGCAGTCAAGCGTTGGAAGGCAGTGTGGTGGGGTGGGGGTGAGGGTGGGGGGGTGGGGGGTGGGGGTGGGGGGAGAGATGGAAGTCTGGAGAGAAGATGGATGGCGGAGTGTGTGTGTGTGTGTGTGTGTGTGTGTGTGTGTGTGTGTGTACGCGCGCACATGCGTACGTGCGTTCGGGCATGCATGCATGCGTGTGTGTGTGGGTGTTGGAGGGAAGGGGAAAGGGAGAAAACAAGAAAGTGTATGAATGAAAATAATGACGACGAAAGGTAGAAGCAGGAGGGGGAATGGACAGGAGGGGGAATGGACAGGAGGGGGAATGGACAGGAGGGGGAATGGACAGGAGGGGGAATGGACAGGAGGGGAATGGACAGGAGGGGAATGGACAGGAGGGGGAATGGACAGGAGGGGGAATGGACAGGAGGGGGAATGGACAGGAGGGGGAATGGACAGGAGGGGGAATGGACAGGAGGGGAATGGACAGGAGGGGAATGGACAGGAGGGGGAATGGACAGGAGGGGAATGGACAGGAGGGGGAATGGACAGGAGGGGAATGGACAGGAGGGGGAATGGACAGGAGGGGAATGGACAGGAGGGGGAATGGACAGGAGGGGGAATGGACAGGAGGGGAATGGACAGGAGGGGGATGGACAGGAGGGGGAATGGACAGGAGGGGGAATGGACAGGAGGGGAATGGACAGGAGGGGGAATGGACAGGAGGGGGAATGGACAGGAGGGGGATGGACAGGAGGGGGGATGGACAGAGTGCGAGATAGTGCGAGACAGTGCGAGACAGTGCGAGACAGAGTGCGAGGCCGCTGAGGAACTACAGAAACGCTTCCAATGCTCAGCGGAGACCTGGTCTCTGAGAAAAAAGAAGTGTGTTTAAGGGCGCGTTTGTTAGGTCCCAAATCTTGAGATTCTCCCTGAATGGCTAGTCGAGGGCGAGTGAGACGCTCCTACAGCTAGAAAAACGGCCAATCATCAACTCGCACGGCGGAAGAACATGGCTGCGTCCTGGCGCCAGAGTCGGTGAAGAAGTTGCCGATAGACGAAATAACTGACGATTCAGATATCACACCTGTTTTTCACTTCATAGAACACACCATGGTGTCATATCGAATGGCACAGGACCTTTTTCAACGAAACAAAAAGCAACCCGGGTTCATCTGTAGACAATTTTGTCGAACATGTTAGGCCTCGATTGATTTCGATCAATTCAAGGGACATAATTTATAGAGCGTACGTATACGGTGTTGCGTGTTTGCAAGCGATAAAAAAAATCGGCAGTGTATGTCCAGAAATAACCTATACAGCTACTCCTCAAGATATACAAATGAACACTCGAACAGCAAATACTTCCGTGTATGTACACTTTTCCATTCTCGGACCCTGAGAAGCACATTACAGGCACTGTTATCTCCGAATACCAGCCCAACTTGCACTGTCTCCGCCATTTTGGCTCATCTTGGTCACTGCAGCGGGAAGCATCGAGGGAGCTCCGGTGTGACGAAATGAGTTTTCTGCTGCGATGAGATTTTTGACGGTCTGCTGCGGTCAGCTTTCTGATGCTGCGGTCAGATTTCTTTTGCGATCAGCTCCCATTTATGAGATTTCTTCTCCTGCAATCAGATTTCTTCTGCTGCAATATATTTCTTCGGCTGCAAAAAGAAATCGTTGAATAATGAAAACACACGTGCTCGCTTTGCAGTCGTTGGAAGAATGAAGATATCTCATCGCGGCGGAAACTGTGTCGCATGTTTGCGCATGCGCACTGAGCCCGTCAGAAATCTTATCGCAGCAGAAAACTCATTTCGTCACACCGGACCTCCCTTGGCCTCCCGCCTTCACGGCGAGTGTGTCCTCATGAGCGAGGAACGTAGGAAACGCCTAGCCCTCATGATTCTCTCGAGATTCTGGGCCAAACAAACGCGCCTAATGTCCATTTAATGAGCACGTGATACACTTACAAAAATAACTGCAAAGGCAGTGGTTGATCAGATGGGTTTTTTTAAACCTCTTTTCCATAATCACAGCTTTGTCGCACTGAGATCCGCATTAGAGGGATGCTTTGATTTCAGCAGGTTGTACGCATCCTCAGGACCACGGTGCTTCTCATTGGCGTAATCTTAAGGCAATCCTGGCAAAGTTTGTTGGTAGAATTTCAGAGGTCGGGCTTACACGCCAGTGTAGTTCAAACCGAAGCATCTGTCTAGCTGAAAGCCAGTATCGCCTATTTGCGAGATGGTCTGATTTTGTATCAATTAATGTCCGTTGATATTGGTTTGTTTCCAACTCAGGCTGTAACATTCTCAGACACTTTTATTTCTAAATTTCTTAATCAGATTATGTTAATGCCTTTTTATCTACCCATGACTTTTTTTCAAACCAACCAAAAAGCGCAGAAGTCAGGTGCACGCTGCCCTGACATTCGAAATGCCTGCAATTTCATGCAATTGTGTATCTTGTTTCATCGGTTTTATCAAACTTGTTACACACGGGCTTTGGCAGCCAGTTTGCTGTCGTGTGTGTGTTAGGCTCGACCTTCCATGGTGGTTTGAAAGCCGGACTGGATCTGAATGACCTGACCCTGACCATGCCCCGACAGCCCCCGAAGCCTCTGGGCTGTTTAGGACCGCCGCTCCTATCTGAGCTACTGGAGCAGGCCCCGAAAGCCCAGCAGCCAGAGGCCCCAGCTGATGAGGAGGCATCTACCGGCTCCTGTTGTACGTTATACAATGTAAAACCATTTTGGGGTTTTTACACCAAGTCGCGATTAGAGTCAGTGGGGGAGGCGTTTTCAACCTCGGTCAATTGTAATGGTAATGGAGGTAACCTATAATCTTTGCTAATATCACGGCATTCATTAAAACGTTTTACATCCGAAAGCGGAGAGAGAAGTTCTGGCGCTTCAAGTTGCGCACCAACTACCCTGAAGGACTGAATGTGTTAGACTGAGAGAGATATTTGGATGGAACTATGAACACTTAGAGGGAGAGTTAGAGAGAGAGTTAGAGATAGAGAGAAAGTTGAAGGGAGAGAGAGATAGAGAGATATATAGAGAGAGATAGAGAGATAGAGAAAGAGAGAGGGAGAGAGAGAGGTTGAGAGAGAGAGAGAGAGGGAGAGAGAGAGAGAGAGAGAGAGAGTTATAGAGAGAAAGTTAAAGATATAGAGATAAATAGAGAGAGAGAGGGAGAGAGAGAGAGAGAGAGAGAGAGAGAGAGAGAGAGAGAGAGAGAGAGAGAGAGAGAGAGAGAGAGAGAGAGAGAGAGAGAGAGAGAGAGAGAGAGAGGGAGAGTTTTGAGTGCCTACGTCATGTCATTCTAAAGTTTTTTTACGTCACGTGTTGCATCATTTATGTTTGTCTGTAACGTTCACTGAAGAAGGGCGTGTGCCCGAAAGACTTTGATTTTGGTGTTTGTCGTGTGTTTGTTTATTATTAAAACGTTTTAAGGAAAGATTAGGTAATAATTAAACAATTGAGTGGACAAAGGGCATAAACTGCACGAATATAAACTCTACAGAATGTCTGAAAGCGAACTACGGTTATCAAAATATCTACAGGTATTGGACTTTAGTAAACATTTTGCTTCCTAAATGTATGATCAATGAATATTTACCACCTCCCAGCGTTTTGTGTTGTTTTTTCAACCTCGAGACGCACATATACCGTACGCTTTAAACCAGGAATAAGTGACTTCAGTGTAACAGTTTAAGATATCGTCCAAAAGATTAACATAATCTAAAATGTCTATTATGCAACGATATACCAGAGGATGAATTTTATGTACTGTTTGTTTTTCTAGAAAATGATACTATTCGAATGAGATATCTAGATTGAGATAAACAAAAGAACTGAAGCGAAAATTTTCGAGCGTTCTTTGCATGTGAAGATAGACTCCTCGATGATTAGCGATGTACCTTTACCATGGAGAGAGAGAGAGAGAGAGAGAGAGAGAGAGAGAGAGAGATGTACAACGGAATACAACGTAATGTTAGACAATGTAATTAATGCAATGCAATGTAAAGGACGGTAATGTAATTGTCATGTAATGCGTGCTGATGGAAGGCTATGATTTCACCACTGTGCGGGCCGGTGGCCCGACAACAAACGCTTCGTTCGTTTGTTCGAGTTCTCGGTTTGTCAGAAAGGGAACAAATCTATTCAAACAAGTCATGCCACGTGGGACTACAGGTGAGGCGAGCATCTTGTACGCTTGAATCGGTCAGACAACCCATGCATACCTTGAGACTCATTCGGAGCCAAGGCCGTAAACATCGAAACTGTCTTTGACTTCTTTTCAGAAGAAAGAAGTAACTCAGCATGGCATATGTGTTTATGCAAACGAGGAGAAGAATTTAATTGTTGCAAGGCACAATAAATCAGTTCTGTTGATATAGGAATTCAAAAGTTTTGTGAAACAGCAAAGATTGAGGAGACAAATACTTACCTTTACCGATGGTAGGCAGGCCACCAGCTGAGTCACGAGCTATCTACCGATATGCAACTCGACTGGAGCGCAAGCGCAGATAAAAGGAAAGGCGTAGGTGAAAATGGACGGGGGCTGGGGTGCCGGGGGAGGGGGAGGGTGGGCTGGGTGGGGGGGGGGGGGGGGGGGGGGCGCGAGGAAAGGAAAGGAGGGGCGGGGCAGGTGTGGAGCAAGGGAAGGAATGACAAGTTGATTGGGCGTGACTACACGGGGACTACTCAGATGACAGATGAACTGCTCCTGAAATCCAGGGAATAGGCTGGGTGTAATAGGGAATAGGGGTAACAATGGTAGTACGCGTAGGGGTGAGGGGGAGGGAATAAAGGAGTAAGAAGGAGATAAGGGATGAGGGAAGCATTTCGAGAAGGAGGGGGGTGGGGTAGGGGGCGAGGGAGGCTAAGTAATCAGAGTGGAGAACCTACCACTAGGGGATGGTCTGAGCATATAGTCTCTGATTCAGGAAGTGTTTTCATCTTCAATATCCTGTTAACCTTTCCGTGCTTTTGTCGAGTAATTGTCCAGTCTGCCGTTCCTGGCAGAGGAAGCTTAGACAGGGGTTTTGCTCAAGGTCCCCTCGTCACTGGAGTGTAATGGAAGCTTTTGTGTGGCTCCTCCTCCACTCGAAATTGTTTAAATACCCATGCCCGTTTGTTGCTCGTGCCGTGCCCACTGTCGACACGAAGCGCCGATCGTGTCATTTACTGCCGTGCGGAAACTCCGGCCGGAGGTGAAGCGTCGATTGGTTCACTACGAATCGCCGATCGTGTCATTAAAGGCGCCTACACACGTATCGGTTGTCCCCCGATTTTGCTGCCGATCCGGTCAAGAATCGGAACGGTTGACTCATTTGCATACAATCCGGCCCGATTCTTGTCAGTAGGGCAGGCTCTATTCCCCGACCCGGTCTCGACCGATTCCTATGCCGGGCGACGCGAGAACGACGAGAATCTCGCGACTAGTTGCAAATTTAAATGGCGGACATGTCTCCACTTCGCACAGAAAACGCTGTAATTGGGGGATACTAAAACCCCATCCAAAGAAAATGTAAGCCATGAACAGCATTAATTTATCAAAGCTGTATGTTGAATGCATCAATAGGTCGTGAAAGCTCCTACATTTTAAAATTCGAAGTGCAGGTCACACGCCCAACCATGTGTCCGCGGGTCAACTGTTATCATTGCGTGTTCGCACAGAAAATGCTGTAATTGGGGGATACTAAAACCCCATCCAAAGAAAATGTAAGCCATGAACAGCATTAATTTATCAAAGCTGTATGTTGAATGCATCAATAGGTCGTGAAAGCTCCTACATTTTAAAATCTGAAATGCAGGTCACACGCATAGAGCTACACGTCGAAGCGTCTGTTGCCATAGCTTGGCAAAGGGATGTAACTCTAAATTCTGACCTCGCTTCGTGTAAAGGAAAATCGCTCGAGTGCGCGGTCTCGGTGTAATCGTTGCGTGTGGCTGTCAACCCGATTTTTGCTGCCGATCCTGTACCGGTACCGGTACCAGATCGGCAGCAAAATCGGCTTGAAAACCGGTACGTGTGTAGGCGCCTTTACTGAGATTTTCGGCCGAAAGTTCTGGGCTGTTTGACACGATCGACGCTTCGTACAAATTTAGCCTGACTCGACCACATGAGCTGAGATGCGGATATAAATAATATGATTGCGCCACAATGTTCATGTTCGTTCTGGAACCTTCACAACATATGCATTATTCAATTACCTACTGCAGGAATACGACGTGATTTTTTTTCTCTCCAAAGAATCAGTTGTGACATGGTTGGACTAACAAGGTGACATTAAAATGTGTCTGGTAAACATTTTAATTTTGGAGCTCTCTGACACAGGAATGGTATAAGTTTCTGAGAACAATGAAAAGTCTCATTATGAAGTTTCATTGCATAGAATTTGAACACTGCAATGTTTCTAACGTATACAGCATCTAATCCTATGTCAAGCTTACGCCGCTCGCGTGACTGTTATCCAAGAAATAGACATTGTTCTTCTGTACGATCTCAGTACAAAAGGGACATTTGGGCCCTGCTATGCTTCTGTAGTATGATACTTTTTGACCTTCAAATTGTTTACTCCAAATTTTAATTTAAGTTATTAATCTCGGAATGTTTGCAAATGTTTATACATGAAGATAGTTTGCTACTCCTAATTTTTAGAGTAGGGAAATATAGCCTCCAAAATTTAATGGATTGTTCCCCGAGTAAAACCCTTACCTTCCACCAAATTTAATCAGAATCCGTTCTGATTTTTTAAAATTATGTTGCCGAATAACGCACCAACCAACCAACCAACCGATAACCTCCTTGGCGGAGGTAATAATGCTATGCATATCTTTCGTTTTGTTGCATTATTACAATTCCATTCTTGAAGTCCCCATGCTCTATCAAGTAAAAATTCAGTTATAGTACCACCATTTAAACGTACATAAGCAAAACCATGTATGCTCAGAGATTGTTTAACCAGGGACGCCCAATTCATATGTCTGGGGATGTGTGCTTGTTTCGTTAAGTAGCTGTAGTCGACATACTGCACAGTCTCAGCCAGTGCTTGACGACTCGATCTCGTGCTGTACTTGCGATATGCGAGGTTTCCAAGCACCGTTCTTACATTTGACCCTAGAATCTTTTCTCATGGAAAGTTATATGGATTTTCCCCTGAGATTTCTATACTGCCCAAACTCCTGAGCAATATAGCGGAGCAGACTGAATTTGAGTGTTTAAAAGTTTGAAGAAAATATTTGCGCTAAAGTTATATGTCCCACATAATCTTTAATAATTTGACCACAGTTTGTTTCCTTTTGTAGCTAGATTATAAAAACAGACATTTGATGATAACCTAGTGGATAAAGTATAGGTACTTATAGCAGTTTACAACCCCCAGCCTTCCTTGAGCGAGATATCATCTCTAGTTTTCATCTATGTACTTTCCTTTTCGAGAAACCATAAACTTGCTCGTCTTTGTGTATACTCTGAGACCCAAAGTGAGGGACACAGAGGCGGAGTTGTCCAGTTGACGTTGAAGTCCAGTAGGTGTTATGTCATCCGCAAATAAAAAAGAATATTTCATCCATCCCTAGCAAGAGCTGAACACCGCGCTTGCCTAAGCTAAGCACATAATCGGCCACAATGTTGATTTGAGAGAGAGAGAGAGAGAGAGAGAGAGAGAGAGAGAGAGAGAGAGAGAGAGAGAGAGAGAGATCGACATGATTTAATAAAGCATTCGTTATCTTTGCCTTGCAAAAGGCCAATCTACGACCATGAAAAACTCCAAAGCTGGTCGCGTTCAAAGTCCAAGTCCAGTGTTCGGTTTGCACGTGACCCGAAGTACACCCAGATGGTCGAGTAGGACGCTGACTGTCGTGATAATTTCACACTCTTCTGGTAACAGATGGAGCCTGGTGAGAATATGGGGGCGCTTCCGCCACCGGTCTTTGAAGACGTCAAGGCGAGAGGAAATCACATAGGGCCTAATCTTGCTGGCTGTTTCCCTCAAGTCCCTTCCGTCTGGACGTCTGTCAAAACCAGGGTCAGTACAGGTCGAGGTACGATAGCGAATTCATCCAACCTGTTTGGTCTATCAGTGGACAGCATTTAGTCTCACCTCCGAATGACAAAATTG
>JAWQFJ010002535.1:127189-149689 GCA_034096865.1 Theodoxus fluviatilis | reverse complement strand
ATTTGATTCCAAAGGGGAGGTAACCTTTCTTGACGCGAATCTCAGGACATTCTGTCCTCACTTGATTTTAGCTTGCAGAGAGGTGAGTGAGGAGTGTGCCATTTATTTCTGCAGGTTTCTTCTAGGCAAGACGATGATTTTTTTTCTTCTCGGAAAGCCAATCCAGTCATCATGTTTTGGGAACCGCATTTGCTTGTGAATATCACTAATATTAAGTAACAAAAAGGCATTCTGTTAGAGCTTCATGAGACATTTAAGTCAAAAACTTCTGTGAATTGACAGAATTCCTTTCACGTCAAATCAGGTCTCTGAGTTCCCTCATCTACTGTAATGGCATACAGTGGTCCTTAACCACATTTGTGCCTGGCGGTGATATGAAGTCATTTATCCCCCTGTTGGTCGGAGAAAAAAGAGACCCAAAGCATCTCCCTAAGAGATTCGTAAAGGCAAGGAATCTAGGAACAATGTGGCTTATTATTACTGTGACTAGTTCTGGTGTATTGGAAGTTAATGACCTACACAGCTTTCAAAGGCTGATGGACCATAGGACTTCACTCAGTCATTGCCTCCACTAAGGAGGTTACGTTTTTTCAGTCAGTTAGTTTGTTCATTATTCGACAAAATAACATAAAAAGTCCAGAACAGATTCTGATAAAATTTGGTACAAAGTAAAGGCTTTACCCTTGGAACAATCCATCACATTTTGGAGGTTATTTGTTTTCTCGTTTTGGAATTACAACCATGAAGAGAAAGTTTTTTGCTGTGGTCCTTACGGCTGTGAGTGCTGCAAGCCGGCATATGCGTTCCATACTCAGACTGCTAGCACACTAGCATGAACTAAACATTGTAGCGTCAAGTCTGGCTAGCAGAACATGCTGCCTGAATTATACAGGCCATGAAAGAGGTGCTGCGATACCTCCACCACTGTGGCGGCCTTGGCCGAGGTTTACTCTCTCTCAGAGTGCTACTTTATTCATGACCATAATGCTGTTGACCTTCATATGAATAGTGTTTAATGTATAAAAAAAATTCCCACCATTATAGATGATGAAGACATTGTTTTACAATAACACACTGTATCTGCCATAACGAATACAAGAAGCACAATTAAATTGGATGATTATTTATTTTCATAAAGAAATATATATGTACATGAAATAGAAACTGTACAACCTGCACAAAAAAGATGGAAGTGTGTGATGTAAGCTTAACTAACTCTGTAATGAACTGGACAAGCAGATTTCAAATGAGAATCCAACAAGTCTATAACTTTCAATAAATGATTTGTTGATCCTCATTTTCTTTGATCAGCCGTTTTCATTCCTAGTTCAAAGGTTTACCCTGCTCAGCAGGTAGGACTTATAAATATAATCATATAAAGTGATGATTTAGAAAGTACAAAAATGGCTTTATATATACATCTCAGATTTTTAAAACCGAAAATGTAATAATAACAACTCAAGGCATGCTGATGCTCATGACAACACTGTGAAAAGGCAAGCATATAAATATCTGGGCCATGCAGCCTTGCATGGTAAATGAATAACATTTTACTGAGAAGCTGGTAAAGTTCAAGTTACAAGTATGCTAGTGGCGCAATGATCTCAGAGAGAGAGAGAGAGAGAGAGAGAGAGAGAGAGAGAGAGAGAGAGAGAGAGAGAGAGAGAGAGAGAGAGAGAGAGAGATCACCATCTGTATCCATGTCAGAGTGGTGGACAGGTGTCTTGCATGCTTTCCTGTGTGCATGTGTGTATGAACGCAAGTCCTCACAGGTACCAAATCTCGTTGTTCTTGCATGTCCATGGCAACAAAATGCCCTGTGGCATTTCAAAACATTTCATTTGAAATGAATATTTACACAAATGTACAATCTGGTCGAGGGAAAAAGAAGAAAAAGAGCAGACGTCACATTTGTGATACAATTACAGCACACTCTTCAAGATCTAAAGATTCTGGGGGAAAAGTGTACACAGATTACTCTGGGTCCCTTTAAGCAAAACTTGATTAAAAAAATACAAACAAAAGTACTTTAAAAAATCAAGAAAAACACACGAATTAACAATGGTGACACAAGTGGCAGTGATATAAGCAAATACATTATATACAATGAAATAGAGATGCAAATCAAGCAGAAAATCATCTCATAGATGAATGCCAATGAAGGTAAAACTTATGATCACAATTCACAACTAATGTCATAATGAAAAACATTAACTTACACAAACCTATTCTTGGAGCTGCCAAATTTTGTGATGGACAAGCAGCAACAAACCTTGTTCACTCTGAGTTACAGCTACAGCAGCTACCCTCTTTTCAGGTCAAGCTTTGACTAGACATATTAGCATTACTGTCGCTTTTCAAAATTAAAAAATAAAGTCAATCCAACAAAGAAGATGTTTTTTCACTGGTAAAACAAATCTCAATGTCCAGGAATTTTCATGTCCACATTTCATCACTGGTCACTTGGTCATGTGAGAAAACTACCCGTCAATATTCCCCTGTCTACTTCATCTTGACCAAATAAGGAAGTGCTGGGTTCACTGTTGTGACAGAACTCAAAACATCATTGTTTCTGCTGCAAGAGCAAGCAATTCATCGGAAGCATTCATATTTAAATATGAATTTTATGCTTTATTTGATAAACAGTTATCATTTTATAAATTCAATTTACCCATTGTTTTCTTTTTCTTTACAGGTATTATATGTCAGGCAATATGACAAGGCTTGCAGCAAACTTTTACATTGTAATTCCCATCTACCTTCACATGCAGGTCTAAACAGAGTCCTGGTTTGCACAGTACCTTTATTCCATACAACCAGCAGGATGCAAGAGATTGCATAACTTACCACACCCCTTGCAACGTCTGACCTATACATCACAGATACCCCTTTTATACCTGGGTATGACATCTTCCCAACAATTACAACTCACAATCTCCGCATTCTCCTACACACTGCCAGCTGACAATCATCTAATCCAAGCATGGCAAATGATTCTAAAACAATGATTATCAGATACATACTCTTCTACCAGCTCATACCTTGTGATTTTGCTCTGTAATACACAAAAGAGAAAGCTCAACTGTTTGTCAACAACTCCTTGCTAAAGTTCACCATAGCTGCCTGTCACCTTGCACATTCATGCAGCACTTTCAGTGCAATACAAATACTATTATCAGTCATTACATAATGTCATCTAATGACAGCATCCACACTTCAGAAATAACACTGAAGACATATAATGAAATTTGAACTCCAGAACATGATAATGCAATGACTATCACAATATATACTATTGTCTAGTAATGAAATGTAAAAAAAATAATTAGATGAATGCACTAAAGATGGTGTAATTTTTATCTCACAAACACTTCAAAATTATTTCTCAAAAGTCTCAGCAACAATTTGGCAACACACAATGTATTCCAGCAATAAGAAAATTATAGGAGGAAACATGTTCATTGGCATCATCCTGTTTCATTTTTCATTCATAAACCCTCAAACTTTCAAATGGCACATTCAGAGGTACTGAGGCAGAGGAACCCTACAAATGACAAGCCCTTGCCTACCAGCCCCTCATCTGAGGATTTCTGCTGCCTTGTTCTACACAGCAAACTTTACATGGTACAGAAATGGGGGAAGATATTAACCAGCATCAGAATCCTCTAGCTGTTTTGAGAATGAGCAGCAACATAGTGAGCTGGTTCATCTGCAGAGAGACAAGTGATTTGGCACTGAGTTTGTATCTCTGGGATGGAGTGATCACAACTGTTGTTTGATCTCTATACAACTGTTCAGATACTCATAGTTGTTCTGATCTGGCAGATGCCTACACTTGACAAAAACTGATAGATGGTGATGATAAACCATATTTTCATTCCAATCCCCCCCCACCTTTCCTCACTAGCTCTTCGTCTCACTGTTATAAAACTGCAGTTGCAGTACTGTTCACTGTGGAGTGTCCAATTCTCACACCTTTTTTCTCCTACCCAAGGAAAATGGCCGGCTGAGTTCAAGCTTCCATGAACACATGCAACAGCTCTGTAACAGTTCCAGCAGTGACGATGTTCTTGTTCTGGACTACTTTACTTAGGCACAGCCAGCATGAAACATGCATACCTGCACACCAAAGTTGTGGAAAAGCACAGACCGAGAGTGGCAAAAACGTCCTCTCAGAAAACAATAGCAGGAACAAACTTGATGCAGATGCCCAATTCCATAACCTCTCATCCATCACTGGTCTTACAGGTAAAATCATAGTGCATCAGTCTCTCTTGCATAATATAAAGACAAAGAATACATATGTATACAGCATTACTACAAAGTATAGGCAAAGACAAGAGTATTTAGGCAAGGTCAAGAGAGATGAGAACAAAACTAACATCGATGTACAAAGCTGCCAAACATTGCGAAAACCATCCAAAACTCCACATTCAAAAATAGACTTTTCTTTCAGCCAAAATTCAAAGACAAATAAATGAAATAAACTATTCCCAGCAGCAAGTATGCAGCCATACTTACACTGCAATGTAAGCAAGCTCCTTCCTCTATTTCAAGGATTCCTAACATCTTCAATGATTCATGGAGACATACAGACTACCACAGGTGCCATTTCAGTCAAAATCATCATCTCTGCAAGCAGCTGCAAAAATAAAGAATGGTGACATGTGCCATCTGCATAAAGGTCTTTTGTTTTACAGTTGTTGATTGATCTTGCTCTTGCAGACTGCCATCAATCCACTGGCCATGATTCATGGGTCTGTGGTTCGCAAGGGCCACAATGGAGTAACCACATTCCCAAGGCAGATTCCAGATGCACATACACAAAAGAAAGAGTTTCAGAGGCAAAGGAAACATAGCTTGGTAGATTCATTCTTCTTTTCAATACAGATCAACCATCTTGCAGAAGTTCCTTCAGTGGTGAAATCAGAAGACTTTAACACGGCCCATAAGACACTTGCTTGGTTGACCAGAGTCTATCCATTGTAGTAGAACTCGGTACACAGAATTCTTTCTTGCAGCTTGATACTGATGATCAGAGAAGGTCATATACAAGCTGTAACTGTGAGTGCATGGCTTGAACCGCAACACAGTACCTGATCCCAGTTACTGATGAAAGTAGGCTGCAAAGATGAGAATCCATCTTCAATGAGAAATGATCACCAAAACAAGGGCTCATCACACAGCAAAGCTCTCCAAGACAAATTCCACTTAATGACTCTAGGCTGGCACAATGGGTTCACTATACTCTTAAGTCCATGGTCTGACTGTCCTGTCAAACACAATGATCTTAAGACCAGGGTCTGGCTGTTGTCGTTGTTCTCCTAGACGTACTTCAGGTACACTCAAAACGTCATAGTCTATCTGTGAAGATGACACCCAAATGTACAGATCACATCACTCTTCTATGCCCTGAAGACCAGGGTCCAGTTATTGATGTGGGCACGACACACAGGGCAGGCCTGACCAGACAGACGCTGGGCACAGCGGGGACCACAGCACAGGTGACGGCACGGCTGGAACAGCGCCCGTGCCTCTTCCTGGAGACATACTTTGCACAGCAGATCCAAGGGAACACCCTCCCCCCCACTGGGACTGGCAGGGGGGGAGGAAGTAGCCTCTGAGGCAGGCTGGGGGGCAGGGGGAGATGCAGGGGGGGAGGAGGGAGGGCTAGGGGGAAGTTGGGGCTGGTGATCCTCTTCAAGGGCAGCTACTCTTTCTGTGGGTGCCAGGTCCAAGGGAGGCAACTCAATTCCTGAAATACCAAGGTATTGTGATGAAAGAAAGTGCAACGGAAATGCTATCTCAAATTACAAATAACTCATATATCTTATGGGAATTAAAACATTCTCAAGTAAGAGATGATCAAACATTATTCAACTCTGTCTTGCATTTACAGTGCCACTGCCCTTCACCCCATCCCTAATTTATTAGGTATACAAAGCATGACCATAATCCCATTACTCCAATGACTTGCATACAACAAGCTCACACATCTTAACAATGCGATGAAGAAGTACATGCATGTGGACATAAATGATACAGGCACTTTTCCCCACTAATAAATCTGCCATCAATTCAACCACAACAGAACACTTGTGCAACACTACATATCCACCAATCCGTTACACATTTTCTATCCTCATTAAGTTGTGATTTTCACCCTTATACCAAAACATGATAAATCATAATGAATTCTGCAAATAGGGCCACAAACAAAGCGGACACAACAAGTGAAATATGCCAAGAGTGCAGAACAGGTCCTACAAGAAAACAAACCCACCTTTCTGCTGGAGGAGCTCTGCAAGCCTCTCAATGGCCTGATCCTTCCTAGACAGTTCCTGCTTGTTCCTAGACAGCTCCTGCTTGTTCCTAGACAGCTCCTGATCCTTCCTAGACAGCTCCTGCTTGTTCTTAGACAGCTCCTGTCTGTTGCTGACCAGCTCTGTGTCCTGCCGAGAGATCTCCTCCATCAGGTGGCTGTTGCTGTCTGTGTGGCTCTGTGCCTGCATGGTGCGCTGTGCCTGCAGCTCTGCAGACAGGCGCCACATCTCAGCACGCTGCCGCTCCAGCACTGCAGACTTGGCTGCCAGCTCCCTCTGGATCCTGTGGCACTGGAGGTCCTTCTCCTGTGCCCTGAGTCTCTCCTGCTGCACCTGCAGCTCCTTCTCCTGCAGGACACTTTGCATCTCCTGCTGGTAGGAGTCTTTCTCCTGCAGTTCCTGCATGTGGATGTGGCACTCCTGCAGATGCTGCTGAATTTGAGCATCCCTGTCCTGAATCTGTGAGCTCTGCTTCTGCAGCAGGCCATAGTTGGCCTCTGAGGCCTGCAGCTTGCCTATGAGGAGGGCAAAATTGGGGTATCCACCTGCAAGACGTAAGAGAGAAAAAAATTGTAGTTCTAGTTCAGTTGGTGATAGAGTAAAGTTGGGGTGGTTGTTGTGAGAGAGGAAAGGAGGTGTGCATGAGAGTGTGTATGTTTGTGTGTGTGTGTGTGTGTTTGTGTGTGTGTGTGTGTGTGTGTGTGTGTGTGCACATGTGTGGTATGGTTATGCAAAATAATGTGTGTATGTACATGCATATGTATACTAAGCACACACTTTCCTGTGTGCAAGCTGCATAGTTTGCAAGGGAGACACAACAGATGGGTGGCAGACTACATCAAACACTGAACATGAACACAGACATCTCATACTCCACTATCCTATAAACACTTCTAATCAAGCTGATAGCTTAGACTACGCTACAAAGAGGTTGACAAGTCGTCTCAAGACCCAGATACACGTGTATTCACTCTACTATTTCTCTTTCAATATCATTGAGGAGTTGAGAAGATTCTAATGAGCACTAACAATCTAACAGTCTGCCTCAAGTTTGCACACACACACACACACACACACACACACACACACACACACACACACACACACACACACACAGAGCACACCATTGCAGGTTTCATAAGATTTTCAGATGGCTAGGAAAATAATACACAGGCTGATGGATGGTAGCCACAATGGAGCACCCAAAGTAAATTTCTTAATGCATACACTTACATGCTTGTCACCACACTCATGGTACAATATTGCTATACAGACAGTCATCACAGACTCATTAATGGCTTAGAGGATGTTAGTGACAGCCTGATTAACTGCCTCAAGGCAGCACCTACAAACAACACAACATGCACACATCCTGTTTGCATAATGTGTGAGTAGACACACACACACACACACACACAGTACCTCATGTCATCATGCACACACAACCTAGTAGAAGCCATCATCAGAACTTGGAGGTGGCTAAGAGGGAGCCTGCTACACAGTCTAAATGGAGCACTCATTCAGGCATTGAAGTAACAGAAACACCAGAAAGATTGTTAGCACACTAGACAACTGAATACAGGGAGTCATCAGGGACTCACAGGTTGCTAGGAAGATGCTATGGACAGCCTGACGGACTGCCTCAAGGCGGTACCCACACGCTAGTGCAGCCTGGACGGCCTCCAGGGGCAGGCTGAGTTGGACAGGGCTGGCGCTCCTCACCTCTCCCTCACAGCTCAGCTGGCCTGCAGTGGACAACAGTGGACAGTGAGGCTTGGCATGATGTAGTTTTCTAGCTGCCGGCAGGTTTCACGATAACTGAGCTCTTGGATGTGTGTAAACTTTGTGTTCAAATTACTTGTTTACTGTGTTGATTTTCATTATTTTTTCTGTTGTGCACGCATCAGAGTAATAATTGAAATACAAATTTTAAAATGAAAAAAAAAAAAGTTTGAGCATGTGCTTGCGAGAGCTTTTTTTTTAAAGCGATCGTGTGGATCTTGACAGACGGCATTTACTTTCTGTGTCATGACCTAATTTTGAAGTTTGAGTGCAGACACGAAAACAACACCCAAATTTAATAACAACTGTGTTATTCAATCCAGCTATCATCAATTTAAGTCTCTGAATCAACAAAATAAAAAATAAAAATGAATTAGAACGTTAAAAGCCCCAATGGAAAATTTTCGCNNNCTCTATCTTGTTGCTATCATGCGACAAATGTAGAAGACTGCAACTTCTTGACCTCAAAGAGGAACAAGAGAAAACCTGCAAGACGGGCTGAAGTCAAGGCAAACGGGTCCAACCCCCTCGACTGGCACCACTGATCGAGCCCTCTCCACTTGGCATCGTACACATTTGAAGTGGAGGCCCTGCGATCTCTAGTGACTCTCTTGACCACTGCGTCGAAGAATCCTCTGCCCTCAACTGCTCTCCTGATAGTCTGAATATGTGAAGGTTCAGACTCTCGATGTCCGGGTGAACGATGTTGGAGCCCGGCTGGCTCAGTAAGTCCGCTCTGCATGGCAATTTCCTCGGAATCTGAACTGAGCAGAGAAGCAGCAGAGAAATCCATGACTTGTTCCACCTGAATGGAGCTACCAAAGTCATCTGGCAGTTGAACTGCTCCAGACGTTGAACCACTTGCGCAATGAGAGATAGAGGGGGAAACGCATACAGGTCCAGACCTGTCCAGTCCATTGATAGGGCGTCTACAGTCACAGCTGCGGCATCTGGCACAGGGGACACATACCTCGGCAACCTGTTGTTGAATCTCGTTGCAAACAGGTCGATTGACATAGCCGGGAAAAGCTGATGAATCCTGGCAAACACGACTGAGTGCAGCGTCCACTCTGTTGGAAGTGCTTGAGACCAAGACAGTCCGTCTGCCATCACATTCAAACGCCCGGGAATGTGACGAACCAGTAGATGGATACCCGCTGCATGGGCAAGCTGCAACAGATTCATCGTGAGCAAACAGAGGGAACGAGAGTGGGTGCCTCCTTGATTCTTGATGTGAGCCACCACTGTCGTGTTGTCGGTTAGCACCATCCCGACATGGCCCTGCAGCCTGTCTTTCCACATGCTCAAGGCATTTATCACTGCCATCATTTCCAGATCGTTGATATGATGGCAGCGTTCCTCTGCTGTCCAAAATGTAAACCCTGCCGTCTATGGCAATCTCAGCCACATGCGAGTGGACCTGTGCATGGGCACGTGCAGGTAGGCATCTGGCAGGTCTATGCTGACTGCAAATTCCCCGGGGAGCACTGACCGCCTCAAAACCCTCGTGGTTTCCATCCTGAAGTGCAGAATCTCTATGAAGTTAATCAGAGACTGTGAAGACAGGACCAATAAGTGATTTGCGGCCTCCTGCAACTAGTGCAAGGCCTGGTTTGCTTGGTAGAAAACTTCCATCTGCTGCTCAGAGGAAAACCTTCCAGTACTGACCGCTGTGCCTGAGCAAGTATGTCGTCATAGGAGGAGACATGAAACTGAATCAAGGCTGCAGATTCCAGCATGCGCAAAGACTTGTCTGTAAGCTCTAACTTGAGATGGGCGTTTGGAGCAAGAGTGAAAGGGTCATAACGACGAGAGCCGACGGACGAAAGAGGAAATCTGGGACATAGCTTTTCGGCCAAAACACCAAAACAGCGGAGGTAATCAGGCGGGAATTAGAGGACATATTCCTTGTTGGACTGCCATGGGAAATTGCTCCTGAAGGTCGGCAGCTTGCTTGGAGACGGGGTGGAAGGAGGTGTAAGCTTCTCCCGCACTGGGTGTGCCCATCTTCCTGTTGCTACCCTCTGGTTTGTGGCAAAACTCCTCAGGAGGAGTTGAAGCGGGAATGAAATTCCACCCACCTTTGACAAGAGCAGAACTCACCGCCAAACCTTCTCCGGTCTTTATCCACCCCTCTTTTCACTTGTGAAGGTAGAAAGACTTCTCTTGACTCATGCGAGCCACGTAGAGCGCCATAACTTGACCGACTATGTCTTTCTTCATCCGATGCATGTGACGGGGAATACAAATGGTGAGTGCGAGAACTAGGATGAAAACGAGGCTTGTCGCTAACGCGTCGTCTGCTATGGCTAGCAGTGGAAGTGTACCGACAACGCTTGCGGTAGCGGTGCCTATCGTCTCCATAACGCCGTTCGTCCACCCTGCAGTGATGTCTCTTCCCCATATCTCTTCGTAGTTCTCTTCCGACTTGTTGTGTCGACCAAAGCTAAGAAGTGAACTGATCATTTGCCCCGGAGCACACGGGCTTATAAGGATAAGGGGAGAGCACTGCGCTGGCTTTGTGTTTCTATCTGGGAGGCCTGCGTCGGCATGAGGCCTGCCCAGATTCGCTCCTTTTGCTGTCGACCAGTTAAGATTAGGCAAACTGTGACTCATGTTAATCAGAGTAAAATCAATAGAGCGGGGAACATCATGTCAAGTCACAATTTTCCCAGTCACCAGCATCTCACAGATCACAAAGGGAGACAGTGGGTCTGTTCTCATTCCTAAGACAAGAAAGATGGATGCTCTAGCACAAAAGTTTTCTCATCTCACACAAGCACTGCTGCACAGCTTCCTACACGTAAGTGCATATGCATGGATAACAGACACCAATTTGCTCCTGGTATCACTTGCACTACCACTCCAATGCAAATCACTGCTTACATTACTCCATGTTCAGCAAAATAGATATTTGATTCCTTTGTTACTCTGACTAAAATTTGTTTCATGCTCAGTCAATGCAGTATTTTGCCTTTTTATCACAACTAAATGCTGGAGAGTGTGTGTGTGTGTGTGTGTGTGTGTGTGTGTGTGTGTGTGTGCGTGCGTGCTTGTGTGTGTGTGTGTGTGTGCATGCATGCATGCATTCATGTGTGTATGCATGAGCATACTAATGCTAATGCATGCATGTTCATTGCAGTGTGCATATGTGTATGCAAACATGTGCATATGTTTGTATACATGTGTGTTGTGTGCAAGATTGTGTACAAAAGTGATGGTTCCTTTTATACATGAACAAGTTTTGCAGTTTTCAAAATATACTCTTTCAGAAGACATTGTCCTGCTCATACAACTTTTCCTCATACATAATCCATTATCTTCTCAAACTGACAATATACCAAGACCAAACCATCTTCAAAAGTCGGGCATCAACAAAAAGAAAGTTGCAGTTATGGTAACACTGCCCCCCCAAAAAAAAATTGGGTCGGCAGTTAGGTCTAAACTTTTCTTTGTTTTAAAGAGGAAGCCAGATTGAGACTGTGCACATTTGTGTGTTTGTTTTAAAAACGTCAGGTACACAGTAGATTCATCTGAACATTAACCAACATTCTTTCACTGAAAACACTTTTTTAAAGTTAATTAGTGGATTCCCCAAGTGCCCATATGGCAGGGAAGACAGAACAGAACACAGTTTGTTTACCTTCTTCTTCTTTTCTTCTGGGTTTTGTTGTGAGTGATTGAAAAAAAGTTTATTGTTGGTAGAAATAAATAGGGTCATTCTGGTTACCTGAACCATAACTATTCTTGTTCGGCCTACCAGACATATGTGGCGTGTATTTCTGGCTGACCAAGATATCTTTGCAGTAGCTCCTACAACTCCTTTCTTACAGATACTCACCTTGCAGGATCAGAACAAAGTAGTCGCACTCCATGCCAGCAGTGTAGATGATATTGCGGTCAGACGGTTGGTCGGTGGGGGTCAGGTTGACTACGATGTTCTGGCGGATGAGTTTCTTCAGCACGGCACGACACACCAACTCCTCCTTGAAGGGCTCCACAGCTTCGGGAAAGAAGAAACTCCTGTCAGTAATGCTAATTTGCATGTGCAGTGCTTGAATCAGAAAGGGGGTGGGGGTGGGGGGTTGGGGTGGGGGTGGGGGGTGGGGGTGGGGGTGGGGGGTGGGGGTGGAGAGGGGAGAGAGAGAGAGAGAGAGAGAGAGAGAGAGAGAGAGAGAGAGAGAGAGAGAGAGAGAGAGAGAGAGAGAGAGAGAGAGAGAGACTGAACAGAACAACCACTGGCCAATTACAAGAAACGAAGCGCAAACGAAACACGATTATGTACAAGAAGTTCTTCAAAAACTGGCAACCAGTTTCGGCAAATGCAATGCGGATGAGTACATTGAATCAGTTCATGAGAGGGTTCATGTTCTGCGTGCAGCCCTTGAAGGTTGCTGTCGCGTCGGCGACGTCCTGCTTGCTGTTGGCTTGTTTACACTGGCGGCATCCCTGCTATGTTGGCGAACAGCTGATCTAGGTCAGGTGTTACTGGATGATCTATAAGGTGAAGACAGAATGGTCTTCTTGTCCAGTGCCTCGGGATCGCGCAGGCAGTTGGTAGCAGTCGATGAAAGACATGAAGCTTAGTCAGTGACTTTGCTCAAACCACAAACGTCCGTAATACTGTTCTCGAAAGTGAGCACTTGTTTCTCCAGGGCATGAGACATGCTCCGAGACATCTCGCTCATCGCATTTTGGAGGTCTTCCAACGTTGCTACTGTGCTATGAGATGGAAATGTAGCACCGTGTGGGTCATCTTGTACGGATAGTGCCTCTACTGCAGGGGAATCCTTGTTGGTGACGGGGATTGCTGCTTCTTCAGGGTTATCAGCACAGCTGGAGGGTCAGAGGTCACGGATGGCTGTGTGACGTAATAGGCCAACTTTAGGGAGCAAGTCTTTCGTGCAGCGGCGTGGGCAGAGACAGTTCTCTTCATGACATTAATATCGACAAAATTTGCTTGCAAAAAATATTCAGAATGTCTCTGCTCACCCCTCTGTCAATGCTCTCCTGCACGTTGATGGTCTCGTCGTCTCTGTGCTGGAGTCTCCTTGCAGACCATCGCGCTTACTAAATCTCAACACAATAACGACATTTCCACGTTCATCACCGTCCACCTTCCAACTGGTAGACTCCTCTGACGCCAGCAAGGCTGTCAGGAGCATCTCCAGGGCAGCTGGAAGTCCAGCGACTGGCATGGTGCTGCTGCTATTCAAGGTACTGTGAACTGGCCAGAGTGAAGCAAACATGTCCGACCGGCGCGAGCAATAGCCACCGAATGAGAGAGAGAGAGAGAGAGAGAGAGAGAGAGAGAGAGAGAGAGACAGACAGACAGACAGACAGACAGACAGACAGACAGACAGACAGACAGACAGACAGACAGAGAGAGAGAGAGGAGAGAGAGAGAGAGAGAGAGAGAGAGAGAGAGAGAGAGAGAGAGAGAGAGAGAGAGAGAGAGAGAGAGAGAGAGAGAGAGAGAGAGAGAGAGAGAGAGAGAGAGAGAGAGAGAGAGAGAGAGAGAGAGAGAGAGAGAGAGAGAGAGAGAGAGAGAGAGAGAGCTGTACAAGTGGAGAAGTACCGAAAGGAACCATGGAGGAAAGAGAGACAAAAGAGTCAATGGAGAGGGAGAGAGAAAAACAGCCATACAAATATAGAGGTAAAGACAAGAGAATCAATGAAGAGAGAGAAAAAAATGCCTGTACAAGTGGAGAGGTACTGAAGGACAGTCATGGTGGGAAGATAGACAAGTGAATCAATGGAGAGAGAGGGAAAAAAGCTGTACAAGTGGAGAGAGAGAGAGAGAGAGAGAGAGAGAGAGAGAGAGAGAGAGAGAGAGAGAGAGAGAGAGAGAGAGAGAGAGAGAGAGAGAGAGAGAGAGAGAGAGAGAGAGAGAGAGGGAGAGAAGCCGTACAAGTGGAGAGGTACATACAAAAGAATCAATGGAGAGACAGAAAAAAAGATGTACACATAGAGAGGTACAGACAACAGAATCAATGGAGAGAGAGAGAAAAAAAAAGCCGTACAAGTGGAGAGGTACTGCAGGGCAGCCAGGGCTAGTTGGGGTTGCATGACAGGCAGGTTGTCTGTCTCTCCCTCCTGCTGGTTGAATACACTGTAGTCACGCTTCTCTCTATGGCGCACCTTCTTCTTGCGGTTGTCAGCTGCAGACAATGACAAGGGAGAGGATGAAGAGAAACGGTACAAACGGGCACACAACTACACTCTCAAAGCAAAATGTTCTAAGTAGTATAAATGTCCATCAGTGCTAGTGAGTGGATTTTCTGAATGATTAATTTCACCCATATGTTTTCAAAATAAATATTTGCGACTCCAGCAGACTATGTTGATCCTATGATGACTATCAATTCCCTTTTTTTCATGCAAAAATGTGTCAGTGACATCACAAGTCCATGAACAACAAGTAGACAGATGCAACAGAAACAAGGCAGAATAACAGCAATATCCACGCAGCAGCAGGTAAATCATTAAAGTATGTAACTGCTCTGACATAATTATATTACACACACACACACAAACACACAGGCGCGAGCGCACGCACACACATGCACGCACGCACGCGCGCACACACACACACACACACACACACTGTCATCCATTTTCTATGGGTGAAGATTATTATCTGATACTGGCATTCACAATTCCTCTGGTAAGTCCATCACCCTTGCATATCAATAGTCATCCTCGAGAGCTCATCATGTTTGTTACAGGACAGCCTGATAAATACAAATCAAACAGCATAGATTAAATAATGTATTGCACCCTAAACCGAGAAACCATCATGGATTTATTATTTTTAAGAAAGAAGGAAAGAAAAAGAAAAAGAGAGAAGCAGCAGCAGCTACAGAAGAGGAAAAAGCATGAATGGCAGCTGTAATAACCTGTAAGCAATACCAACAACAACAAAATAATAACAATAACTACAGCATCAACAAATACAGCAACAGCACCAACATCATTGACAGCAACAGCAATAACAATGACATTAACAACAACAACAGCAACACAAACAACAACAACAAAGTAACTGTTGCAATAACAGAAACAACATTAATAACAGCAACAATCGGGTTAGCTGGAACACACAAAATTTAAAACCCTGCTAATAACATCAATAATAGCTACAGCAGCAGCAAGAACAACTACTACAACAGACAACACAGTTACTTGCTTACTTATGGCATCAGTTTCATCAATGATCTCAGACTGAAGGATTTCTTCGATGACATCTTCCAGTGTGATCACACCCAGCACTTCGTAGTAGGGGTCACAGTCATCATCGTTGTGCAGCTTCTGTACCACTGCCATGTGCGAGTTGCCAGCTGCAAAGGGAAAAACCAGAAGTGCCATATAACACATCTGCAGCCACTTGCTGGGAGATGGATGGATGGATGGATGGATGGATGGATGGATGGATGGATGGATGGATGGATGGATGGATGGATGGATGGATGGATGGATGGATGGATGGATGGATGGATGGATGGATGGATGGATGGATGGATGGATGGATGGATGGATGAATGGATGGTTGGATGGATGGATGGATGGATGGACGGATGGATGGTGTTTTAAGGCATTTGTAGGCTATGTAAGGCCATTAAGCACGAAAATCGCTTGAACAGTTTAGAGTAAACGCAAATCAAGTCACAAAGTCCCTAGGTATTCGCCTCTTTCGAATCGCGTAGGGAGACGTGGTGGGTCTATTCTGACTCCAAACCCACAGGGGGCAACTTGCAGGGAGAATATGAAAATTTCTATTACTATTACTGTATTAGTATTAGTTTTTCTCTTCTTTTTCTCATGCAAAAAAATGATCATACCAGTGAAAACTAGTACATGTATAGTTCATCTAAGGTTAACTCAAAAAGTACTTCCAATTCCAGGTTGGAATTGTGTGTGTGTGTGTGTGTGTGTGTGTGTGTGTGTGTGTGTGTGTGTGTGTGTGTGTGTGTGTGTGTGTGTGCGTGTGCGTGCGCGCCTATCTCTCAGTCTGCCTGTCTACCTCTCATTCTCTGCATGTCCTGCAGTTTGAAGGAAAGGGGATGGGTGGGGGATGGGTGGGTGTGGGTGGCTTTGCTGAGGAGCTTGTGACCTCTTTGCAATGATCTATGGACTGTGAGCAGGTGTGTAGCAGGGGCCCTAGAGGATAAATCTCATTTTGTTGTCTTTGCTAGCCTAGCCAAGGATGCAATGGGGCTCATTTCCTTTTTCATTTACCTTCTTTTCATTTCTTATGGGGAACCATGTTAGTATGTGTTTTTGCAGCATGCACTATTGATCCATCAACTTTATTTTTGTCAGATCATTTCCCTGCATACCCTTACTTCTTCGTTTCCTCAGGGAAAGACCCTTCTGATGAAAGTCATGTGGATAGTTAATTATGGTCATCTGTTTTCTTAGGTCCTCTTGCCATAGTGGCATGCAGATTTTCCTAACTGTTCACCTATTTGCAAAATTGCTTTAGATTGCCTTTTGAGACAGGAGAGCTACTGAAAGAGCTTCCCTGTGACAAGGCTTGCAGTGAGAGGGGCCGAGATAGGGATCTGTTTTGTCCTGAAACATGCACAGTAAAGGACAGATAATCATAAGCATTTTGTCATTGAGCACTTACATGCCAGTAGGTATATGTAACTTTTATTTTTATTTCTGTATGTAGATCTGAATTGGCTCTGTGTGTGTGTGTGTGTGTGTGTGTGTGTGTGTGTGTGTGTGTGTGTGTGTGTGTGTGTGTGTGTGTGTGTGTGAAGGGGGAAGGAGATAGGATGGATTGGGGAAGGAGAAAGAGAGAGTCAGGAATGAGAGGATAGCAAGTAAAGTCATCTATGAAGCCTGCTTTATAGTTTTCATTTTGCTCCACTCATCTGTCTTTCTGGAGCTACTTCCTGTCACTTTCAGTGTCCTAGGATTTGACAGGAAAGGGTGCTTCATGCTGATGGATGATGCATGGGTAGTGGGTACATTGTCACCATGTCCTGCAGTTGCGTTTTGACAGTTTGCCAACACTCATCACCTTGAAATAGTCTTGTTTGTGTTGAACCTGACTCATGAGTGTTTTAGTCCCCATGACAGTCATCAACTGATGTCGTTTTGTATGTAAAATGTTATACATGACAGATGATTCATGGGTTTACTCTTTTTAAAATTCTGTTGTAACTATTTTCTGACTTTGTCACAAATATGAACTAGCTGAGCAGATTTGAACAGATGAATGACCCTCAGTAACCAAAATGAATTATCTCAGCAAAATAGTGATTTTTTATCAGTAATGATTATGACTGTACATAAATTTGGTAGTGGTTAGGTAGTAAAATTGACACTGATTGGATGTAGCGGGGTTGTGGGCTGCTTGACACATGCAGCAAAGTCTGACGTCCATACTGTGGCACACAGCTTGCTCCAGGTTTTTGTTTAACTTCTTTGCTATTGCACAAAACAAAGCAAAAAAATGTTTTATTTTCTTTTGTGAAAAAAATGCACTCCTTTTGTGTGTGTGTGTGTGTGTGTGTGTGTGTGTGTGTGTGTGTGTGTGTGTGTGTGTGTGTGTGAGAGAGAGAGAGAGAGAGAGAGAGAGAGAGAGAGAGAGAGAGAGAGAGAGAGAGAGAGAGAGAAAGAAACTGGAAGAGGAAGAGGACGGAAGATATGGTGGATGGGTGGACGGACGCAGAGAGACAGACGGACAGGCTGACGAACTGATATATATACGTACCGACGAACAGATGGACGAACAGATGGACGCACAGACTGATAAACAGATGGACGCACAGACTGACAAATGGATAGACTTATAATACAGACAAACGAACAGACAGACGAACGACGAACATAGGGCTGCTAGGCTGGTAAGACCCTATCGGCAGATAGGGAGACCGACCCACCCACCCACTCCTGCTGTCTGTCCTGTCTGTCTGTCTGTCTGTCTGTCTGTCTGTCTGTCTGTCTGTCTGTCTGTCTGTCTGTCTGTCTGTCTCTGTCTGTCTGTCTGTCTGTCTCTCTCTCTCTCTCTCTCTCTCTCTCTCTCGCACACACACACACACACACGCACGCACGAACGCACGCACACATATATATGCATGCTCACACATCCACGAGAGAGACAGAGAGAGAGTAGATACTTATGAACAGAATGAATGGATGAATGGAATTTTACAGCCTATAAGCCTGTGTAGGCTATGTAAGGCCGTTGAGCACAAAAATCACTAGAATCGTTTAGAGTAAGCGCTAATCACGATTTCCCTAGTTATTCGCCTCTTACGAATCGCATAGGGTGACGCGGCAGGTCTAGTCTGACCCCCAACCCACGTTGGAACTCATGAACTGAAAATTCTATGGCAACAAGACTGCATTCGAAGCGAGCCAAGGAGTTTGGGTAGGACTGAAGAGAATGAAAGGGGGGGGGGGGGGGGGAGCAACGGATGAACGCACACAATTTATTTTGCAAGGAAAACATGGAGCAAAAGGAGTCCAAGATGAAGCGGAGTGCGCAAGAAGAAAACCAGGAAAAAAAATGAAGATCGGGAGAAGAGGCGAAGGAAGATATGCGATGAGGGAGAGAACGATGGGAGAGAGAACGATGAGGGAGAGAACGAAGAGGGAGAGAAGGAAGAGGAAGAAAGCGATGAGGGTGAGAAGGATGAGCGAGAGAGAGAAAACGATGAGGTGAGCGAACAGGACGATGACCCAGCTTTTGCTTCAGGAAGTGCGCAATGAATATGAAGGGACAGACGGCAACAAGTGAAACTACGAGAGGTCATAAAAGCTTTCTGCAACATCACTCCATTCGTCTCCAACCGCAGCTGGTAACACACAAAACGGCGTCGCACATCACGCACAAAACCAAACAAAAGCGTTTCCCCTACAACATGTCAGGGAGTGGCTGATCTGCTGCACTTCTCTTTCAAACACTTTAAAGATGAAAAGCTTCCACCAAATGAGAATACAAAGTGTCGACAACAGGGAAAGGCAAGGCAAAGAGGAAGAAACACGCTTAAACAAACCGCGCGTACTCTTTCGTACAATTGAGTCCAAGCTAGGGGGGGGGGGGGGGGGGGGGAGATCGAAACTGAAGATTTACAAGACCAGCAGATTTTTCTATAATTTTTTCGACTTCTACTTTACTCCCCCACCCCCCACCAACAACTAAATTCGTGGCATATTCGGTGGACAAACTGTATCAGAAATTGCGTGCCATTGCCAGCTCAGCGAAGTAAAAAAAACCACACGCCAAGTCGGTTACGACGAAACTATTCACACTACCTAAACCGCTTGGAACCAGCTAGCTGAAAATATTCATTCATCGTTGCTCTCACAACACGCAGTAGATAGATTCACTGCCTCGGCAGAGAGACGCATTGGAGCATAGCCTGGCGTGAGCTGGTCCGCAACGAACTGCGTTATTGATTTCTCTGCCAGAACAGCATGCTCCAACAGGTACTGCGGATTATTCTCCAAGCGGAAAGACCACCACATTCGTTGGCCCCTATTCGCAAAGGCACAATTTGACGACTGTTTCCTAGCCGAGGGACTCAACAACTAGTTTTATTCCGTCTTAATAATAAATTATTATTTTGACTGCAACTCTGTCCACAGAAGCAAGCATCCAGAGGGAAATGCCTCGAGATACGCGATAAAATCAATATTACTCGCAGTATGAAGATGGGAGGAAGAAAAATGTGAAGGAAGGAATAAAGGAAGGAAGGAAGGAAGGAAGGAGGGAGGGAGGGAGGAGGAGAGGAGAGAGAGAGGAAGCGACAGGAGGGAGGGAGGCGAGGAGAGATGAGATGTGTAACCGAGACGAGAGAGAGAGGAGATCGAGAGAGAGGAGAGAGAGAGAGAGAGAGAGAGAGAGAGAGAGAATTGGTAAGGTATATGAAGAATATGATCAACAATGACAAAGATTTTAGCAGGTGCCTTTGACAACTGTCAGCTCAGTGAGTCTTCAAATTCAAGCAATACGTGTCATAACTCATATACATGTACAGGCGACATCAGTGAGATCATCTGAATAGATAGCCACGTATGGATTCTTTAAAAGACTTCATGGAAGTATTGTTCCTTAGGTGCAATGGGAGTGTATTCCATATCATAACACCTGAATATGTAATACTGCCTTTGAAAATGTCCACTCTAGGTTGTGGTAGAATGAAAGTGTTGCGAGATAGTGAATGGCTTGTTTGGAGACGAATGAAGAGATCAGTAAGATACTTCGGTGCTCGTGAATGAGCAATTTTGTGCATAAGGATGCATTTATTGAGGACGGGGTGTTTTTGGAAGGGTAGTAAGCCAAGATTTTTTATCTTTTCATCCGTAGACAATGTTGAGTCGGAAATGATAAGCTTGGCAGCTCGTCTGTACAGTGATTTTATCTTGGTCAAGTGCACTGCCATAAAGCCTTAGAGCCAGAGAGAGCCAGAGAGAGAGAGAGAGAGAGAGAGAGAGAGAGAGAGAGAGAGAGAGAGAGAGAGAGAGAGAGAGAGAGAGAGAGAGAGAGAGAGAGAGAGAGAGAGAGAGAGAGAGAGAGAGAGAGAGAGAGAGAGAGAGAGAGAGAGAGAGAGAGAGAGAGAGAGAGGGGGGGGAGGGAGGGGGGGAGTGTTGCGGGGTTGTTGGGGTGTGGGGGTCCGTAAGGAAGGAGGCGACATGGCTATTCGAGGTATTTGCGACTGCTTTTAAACCGAAGCAGACAGCAAAGGAGGCGATCAATGCCAGACACTTTGCAAAAACAGACCCTGAAGATTCTGATTGACATTTCCCCAGTGGACGTCGTCATTCATTCCTCGCTCGTTTTCAAAAGCCACACAATACCTCTATTTGGACGTGTTATTTACCAAAAACACCAGTTCTCTTTCACTCTTTTCTCTGGGTTTTCGACTCTCCTTACTGTTGCAAATACTCACTGGATTCGATGAACACGAGGAAATGTTCGGGTGACAGTGAAGTTCGAACATATACAATAATTCAATATCTTTCTGAAAGCATGTCACTGGATGTTTGCAAGTCTGCTTCATTCCATAACACCCCACCCCACCCTTTTTTTTAATCCCATCTCCTCCTTCCCATCTGTCTCTCTTCACATCTGTCTGTTCGTCCGTCGACCGTCCGTCCTACCCCCTTCCCCCACTCCCCCCGCCTCTCTCTCTCTCTCTCTCTCTCTCTCTCTCTCTCTCTCTCTCTCTCTCTCTCTCTCTCTCGGCTTCTCTACTCTAGAAGACACAATGCAACACCACTCTTACATAACCAACTACTCAGACGTAGGCGACTGCTCAAGCAAACCAAGGAATCTCAAGCGATTTCTTTTATCGACCACTCCAGTGTGCAAAAGCAACCTGCAACAGGCCTAGGGTTCCTGGCTCCCCTATGTGCCAATGGCACACTGTGGCCAGAAGTTACCCAACACACGTGCCTCCAATTTGCGAGACTGCTGGGTGTTCATTACTAAAGCCATGCCTTTCCGATAGGTACTGGTAACTTCCCAACTTGAGAGCGCAAACCTTCGCCAAGGCAGCCACAGTGGTGGAGATGTCACAGCATCTCTTCCATGGCCTGTATCATTCAGGCAACC
The DNA here is from genome assembly GCA_034096865.1 of Theodoxus fluviatilis. Lineage (NCBI taxonomy): Eukaryota > Metazoa > Mollusca > Gastropoda > Cycloneritida > Neritidae > Theodoxus > Theodoxus fluviatilis. Next base: position 128,008 of record JAWQFJ010002535.1, on the reverse strand, counting down.
TGTTCTGCTCGCCAGGTCTGACGCTACGAAGTTTAATGTTAGCGTCTGCTAGCAGTCTGAGTGTGGAATGCATACGCCGGCTTGCAGTACAGAGAAACAATTTCTCTTAATGGTTGCAATCCCAAAACGAGATAACAAATACCTTCACAAATGTAATGGATTGTTCCTTTGGTGAAACCCTGACCTTGCATGAAATTTAATCAGAATCCAATTGAAACGTTTCCCCCTATTACTTTGCCGAATAACGACCTAACGAACGACTTGACCACCAAAAAAAAAAACTTGGCGAACGTAATAAAAACTGCTGGCGCTGAACATCATGGTTTTGTCAATAAGTTTTTTTTTAAAGATCAGGTTCGAACCCGCAACCTCTCGAGAAAAGAGGGGGGGAACCCCCCAGTAAGGTTCAATCCCGCAACCTCTCACATGTACAACAACTGGTGGGGTGGCTCTCTCTCTCTCTCTTTCTCTCTTTCGAATACCAACACACATAAAAAAAGAAGCTTCTGTGCGGATTCGAACCTGTACACGCATCCCATACAACCATGCATGTCCCAGCGACAAAAAAATATCCAACGCGCTACCGAGTGAGCTAATCTGGAAATCTTAAAGTTTAGATTTGTAAAGCAGTTATAAAATGATTTCCTGCAAACCCTCTCGGTTCGCATTTTGCACTGTAAATTGTAGAACAAGAAGGGCAAAGCCCATACGACTCACATGCTTGACCTTGACCTTATATGACCTTGACCTTCGGGTGACCTTCAAGGTCAAGGTCAAACAACTAAACCTACCAATGACATCATACACTAAGAAATGCTT
>JAWQFJ010002535.1:115000-127180 GCA_034096865.1 Theodoxus fluviatilis | reverse complement strand
AGAGAGAGAGACTTCGTTATTGCAGCCGGCGACCAGTCAAATGTATACAATATAAATATGCCGTAAAGTGTGTAACATTCTATGGTAAAGGAAAGACTAAAAGAAATGCATCAATGTCCAAATACGAATAGTCTAATTTTTATATTACAAAACCAAATACGCACAGGACAAGATATTAAGATTATGGACATTAGAATTTTAGGCGACCCTACTCCGAGTTTATACGTTGATGAATTATGGTTACACCAATACCTAATAAAATTAAATGACTGAACCACAAGAGCCTATGTAGAGAGGTTAGGGACAAAATTATCCCAAACAGCAACTGTATTTGTTGATACAATACTCAAAATACAATTGCATTTTGTACATAGGCGTAATGATATTCAGGCTATGTCATTAGAAATGGACATTGCCTACATCGACTTTATAGTTAACGCCCATCTGCTACACAGGAGAATGGCAAAAGACGACCAACTGTCGCGAGGGTTAAAATGACAGAAAACAGAGGAGAGGGAGTATAAAACGTATGTCTGCGGGCTTGCCTGCTACCCTGCTCGCCTCCTTCCTCCTTCTCACTCGGCTGAGAATTTCCTCCTGCTGCTCCCCTCCTGCTTCCACCCTCCTCCCCTGAATATAGCAGCTTATAAGTGGTATGGGAATGAATGCGTACAAACAAACAAACAAACAAACACATACACACAAATTGAACTGTACAGATGTAGAGACGAACAGGTACATTATCATCCCCCCCACCTCCCTCCCAACAAAAAACCCCCAAGAGATGGGGTGGGAGCCGATGCCGACCCTTATTTGAGAGGAGCTTGACCCAGGAGTTGGTCACGCTTAGTAGAATAAGGATGCTGAGGGTAGAGAGATGCCTGCATCTCTGCCCCACATGATGGAGATGCTGGGGCATAGAAAAGTGTGCTTTTCTGTCCCCTCTCAAGCAAGATAACCCCTTCCCATCTCTGCACTGAAAGCACATTCCCACCGAGCTTTTCGTCAAGGAGGAAGAGGAGGGTGGGGTGGGGAGGGGGAGGGAGGAGGGGAGGTGCAGGGGGGGGGGGGAGGAAAGGGAAGACGCTGGTCACAGAGGAAGAGCGGAGAGTTCACTCTGATGTCTGCACTGGTGTCGTTTGTGCTGTTACCATCATCATTTGATTTCTCCGTGCTGACCTCCATTCCGTATGCTCCCGCTCTCTTCGATAGTCTGTTGGTGAGATCTTGTAATTCGCCGTTACTTCCACTCATGAGGTCTATGTCGTCAGCGAATCTCAGGTTGGAGATGGTCTGCCGCCGATGGAGATGGAGGTGTGGTGGGTCGTGGAGAGTCTCCCGCATGACTGCTCGAGGAAGACGTTGAACAGGACCGGGGAGAGGAGACATCCTGGCGGACGCCTACTGAAGTCCTGAAGAACTCTCCAATCTGTCCATCGAGGAGAACCACGCTGCTGGCGTTCGAGTAGTTTCTGTGGATGACTTGCACCAGCCCCTGTCATGTTAAACCCTACTCAGGACTTGCCAGAGGCCGTCATGCCAAACCGATAGAACGCTTTCTTGAAGTCGATGAAGTTGTGGAAGAGCTCCTGTTGAGTTGGAGATGTTTCTCGATAATGACTCTGCAGTTGAAAATCTGTTTCCACCAGACCACATCACCAGACACATCAGAACATTAAAGGATGGGCGTCGTCGCGGCCGACAGAAGAAGAGCTGGACTGACAATGTGAAGGAATGGAACTCCCTCTCCCTGGAAGAGCTGCTCGCGACGGCCCAGAACAGACCCGAATGGAGGGAGGACTGCTGTCTCATCATCCCTCATGTCTGAACTGAACTGAACTGAACATGTCCTATAAAAAAACAACACACACACAGTGACTGTCCAGAAAACTGCACGTGCCACTGCTATGGACTGCACAGTAAGGGTGAAGCCCACTATCGTCTGCTTCCATACTCCTCCTACCCTCTCCTTTCTGTGATACTACCTTCCGGTTAGTTGATCGTCTTTTTCCATGCTCCTGTACACCACTACCACCACCACCACCACCACCGAGTACCACCACCACCACCATCAAATGCAAAGGGGCGTAACTCTTCAGTCCTTGATCTCCTTGGGCATGCGTGGCAGGTCAGTGCGCTGTATTTGAATTTCCGCTTTCTTCGGTGCTACGTACGCTACCTTTGGGAACGTCAACAAATCCTACACACGCTTGTGTACACGAGAATGGCATGGCAACCTTGAGCGATGGCATATCCAAGTAAGCGTTATTCTTTATCTGTTTCTATAGTCTCTTTTCAAATTCATATTCGATTGCGTAGCCGAGTTTTATTTAGCTGGTAGCTATGAAGTCGACAGTCTAGTTAGTAGTATCATGGACATTACATGGTAGAATCGAATGTGAACCGAGAGTTTGCTCGGGTCCAAGAATAGAACCGAATACTGCATGGGTGCATTCATGTTGTCAGCTTTTCTCGGCAGAATGAATAGAGACATTAATTTAATGACTTTTTTTTCATGGTTTTCTTGACCACAGAAATTTAGTCTGCATGAACTTAATTGACACAAATTTACTGCCGCTGTGTTAGCACGTCGAGGTACGTGTACAAGCATGTATCATTGTATAATGATCATCTAGAGTTGAAATTGTGTGTCCAACACACACATTTGCGTAGTAAAGAAACGCTGGCACCCTGACATACGCTCAAACGCAGGCAAGTGTGGGCATGGACTAATGTGAGAACGCGACCACACAACGTCACAAGCGCTCACACACGCGCGCACACGCACACACACACATGCGCACACACACACGCACGCACACACACACACACACGCACACACACACGCACACACACACGCACACACACACACACTCACGTGCATGCATGCACGCACCCACGCACACACATGCACGCACCCATGCACGCACTCATGCATACACACATGCATTCATGCATGCACGTATGCACACACACACACATGCTCACAGATACAAACACATGCACATAGATGCATGCATGCACGTGCACACACAAACTCACACATCATGCACACACATACACACACATGCTCATACATGCACACATGCAAGAATGCGCACACGCACACACACACATGCGCACACACACACGCACGCACACACACACACACACACACGCACACACACACGCACACACACACACACTCACGTGCATGCATGCACGCACCCATGCACACACATGCACGCACCCATGCACGCACTCATGCATACACACATGCATTCATGCATGCACGTGTGCACACACACACACATGCACACAGATACAAACACATGCACATAGATGCATGCATGCACGTGCACACACAAACTCACACATCATGCACACACATACACACACATGCTCATACATGCACACATGCAAGAATGCACACACACCACACACACACACACACAGAGAGAGAGAGAGAGAGAGAGAGAGAGAGAGAGAGAGAGAGAGAGAGAGAGAGCGAGCCCTGATGCACACAGACACCAATGTGAGTGCTAATGTGATTCAACTGCAGAGCATTGGGTTTTGATAAACCACAGTGTACTAAGCATGCATACTTGCTTGAAAATCTGTCCTGCTATTCATGTCTTAGCTTGACTTTTTTGAATCCATTAACAAAACAAAAAAAGCTCTCTCTTCAGTAGCATTAAGAATATGATAATGCAAAAAACACCCTTTTGAACTATTTATATGTGTGTGTGTGTGTGTGTGTGCGTGCGTGCGAGCATGTGTGCTAGCGTGCGTGCGTGCATGCGTGCATGCGTGCGTGCGTGCGTGCGTGGAAACAAGATAAAAGATCAGACTGTTTGTCATAATGATAAAATTGTACCATTCCCAAGTAAATTCTCATTAAAGATTTATTCCAGAGTTCTGGTCTATTATCATGACAGTTTTGAACACAAAGATCACCCATTAAAAAATGGTATTAATATTTTGGGGTTCAAAAATGTCATGAAGGGGTAATTGATACTGCTTTCTGCAAGAGTAACATCATTTTTGTCTAAATTGCTTCCAATACTGCTGTTTTGCTTTCCATACAATGAACACACTCAAGTTGTTTACTGTTTGGAGTTTGAATTTGAACATCACAAGACCATAGAGTTTACACTGTATTGAGTCGCTGTGGTGTGTGTGTGTGTGTGTGTGTGTGTGTGTGTGTGTGCTTTTAAATTTTTATATATTTTTAAATGATAATGATGCAAAGGGAGCAGTAATGATTTGATGAGAGTAAATTACTAACACACCAATTGCATGGGTTAAATCTGTGCTCCAGGATCATTTGCTACCCTCACTTAGCTGAGTTTGGTTGTGTCTTAATTTTTCTAAGCTGCATTTAAATAGTGTTCTCAAGTTAACTGAATGTGAATGAATTGATTACTTGGAAGATGATTGTACTGATGCTTAAACCTTGATTTTGTGGTTTGATCTGATATTGTTGTGAATGGGTGATGCCACTTTGTGATGTTACTTTTCCAGTGAAAGGGGAAAGTGTTTGGTGCAGTGACTGTGACGCAATACTTGATAACTAATGTAAGCTAATCTTTCCCTGCACACCACCATTCTTCTTCTGTGGGAAAGTGGACAAATGACTGACCAGGATCACTTGGTACATGTGACACTGCAGGTTTTACAGCCACCATGCACTTTTTCTCCTGTACATAGCTCTCCACTGATTTCCAGTGCCTAGTGCTTCCTTCATCTAGATGGCATTCAGTTGCCATCCTTGCATGTTGCTGTGTAAACAGAGCACCATAGACTGTCTCTGAATAATTCTGTAGTCCTAATGTAATGCATCTTGCCAATTGACCAAATGATAAACATTTGCATGTGAGAAGTGTTGATTTCTTCTTTTTTTCACTATGCTCAATTAGTTGAAATTTTAAGGAAAAAGAAAAGTTGTGGTTATGGTAACCCAACCAACCCTGTTTTTTTCTGCCAACCCCAAACATTTTTTGGAATCATGCAAAAATAAAGAAACCCCCACCAGGGGCAGCCGGGGGGGGGGGGGGGGGGGGGTGTTCCGGGGTTTCCGGACCCCCCCCCCCAACAGAATTAAAAAAACAAAAAAACAAAAACAATTTTTATTAGTAACAAAATGTGCTGCCTGAAAGTGGTAATGATCAATATCAGAATGCGTCAGATTGGAATATTTTGCAGTGAAAATCCCCCCCCCCCCGCTTTCATGTTTCGGCTGGGCTCCAAGCGCTCCTATAGGGTCGTTCTCCTGCCCCCCCCCCCCCCCCCCCCCCTCCTCGTTCTCACGTTTCGGCTGAGCTCAAAGCGCTCCTATAGGGTCGTTGTCCTGCCCCGCCCCCCCCTGCTCTGAGCTCAAAGCGCTCCAATAGGGTCGTTCTCCTGCCCCCCCCCCCCCCCCCCCCCCCCCCCCGCTCTCACGTTTCGGCTGAGCTCGAAGCGCTCCAATAGGGTCGTTATTCAGCCTCACCACCACCCTCACCCCTCTTTCACGTTTCGGTTTCGGTTGAGCCCCTTAACCCTCCCCCCCCCCCCCCCCCCCCCCCCTCTTAAAAAAGTTTGGAAACCCCCCCCAAAAAATGAACTGATCGGCGCCTGCCCACCCCCACCCCCACCAAAAAAAAGAGATAAAAGAAATTGACAGTAAATAAAGAATACTGTCCCATCACTCTTGCCCTATGAGCACTCAGAGAATCCAGCATTTAAGTTTTTAAAAGTGTTTTCACTGAAAGAAAGTTTATGTTCAATCTGGCCTGTTCTAGAAAGAAAAAGAGGAAAAAATTTTGAGGCCAACCTACCAATCCTTCTTTATTTTTTTGGTTGCAATGTTATCTTAATCACAACTTCTTTTCTTTTTCTTCCTAATCTGGAATCTATAGTTAAGATTGCCACTGGCGCAACATGTGTGTAAGTGGTCCGCCTTCATTACAATTCCAGTCGTTGATGCAGACAAAGAAGTTCTTCATAAGTTCTCATTCTATAGTCACAATCTGTACTGGTACTGTATTTCATATACTTAGAACTACAGGTTTTAATACTTCCCCCACCTTGCAGTATGTACATAGATAGTTTAGGCGTCTCATCTTGGGAGATATTGTCTGGAGATCCAGGATTGTGTGGTCCATTGTTTGTCAGGCCAAGCATGATGTAGCACTGTCGCAGCTTACTTCTCTGCGGGATCTGGGCATGTTTGGTTGGATATGGGCCCCCTGCCCTGACAGAGCCCATCTGGCTTGCTCTTCTCTTCTCTGTTGCCTGGCTGCTTTTCATTCCAGCAGGTGTTCGTGGCTGGGATTATTGTAAATTCCTTGGAAACCACCCCTGCACTTTGGCATATCTAGTCTATGAGGCTGGCAGGATTTATCCTGGCTTAAAGGGATCTGTGTCTGGGAAAGGTCACTTGGCTAATAAAGTGAACCTGAGACTCTCTCATCTGTGGCTTGACAAGGTTGTACAGAGCATGTTTCTGTCTGTGGATTTTTTTTCTCCATACAAAGCCACTCCCAGCTGTGAAGAAAGCACATTATCAAGCTGTCTAGATATGAGGCAGCGGCAACCTTCACTTTTATGAGATATTTACTTTTGGCTGACAGGTGCAACAGGATGAAACCTAAATCTGTTGAAGCAAGCTCTCTTGTTCTTTTCTGTGTCTCAAGTGTTTTTACCATCTGCTATTAATTTGGTTGCGGGTTCAGTCCCCGCCTGTGATCCTACATTTTTCCTGTCTGTCCCATGCAGTGTTTCGGCTCTGTATGTTAAACTTAAACTTCTTCTCTGTGTCTCAAGAGTTTTTACCATCTGCTATTAATTTGGGGAGGTTTTCTCATGCTTTTTTGGATTTAGAGGGTAACAAATTCTTTCCACATCATGAAATAAATCATTACCCTCTGTTGCTACTCACGGAAAGTGGTCTTTGGAGTCTATATAATGTATATTGCTCTAGTCATGAGAAAAAGTAGTTAGTTTAACATGCAGAGCCAAAGCCCTGTGTGGGACAGACAGGAAAAAAATTTAAGACCACAGACGGGAACTGAACCAGCGACCTTTTGGTTAGTGAGCCAAATGCTCTACCAGCTGAGGCACTATGGTCCGTGTTGTCTTCTCATGTCTACACTGCCCTGTATCAGCGGATGCTGTTACGGCCTTACATGCCCCGATGACCCAAATCCCAATATCTACTTTTGTTTGTCTTGCTCAAGTCACCCAGTCTATCCTGAGAGTAATGGAGATAAAAGTTAACATACAGAGCTGAAGCCCTGTGTGGGACAGACAGGAAAAAAATGTAAGACCCTAGGTGGGGACTGAACCTGCGACCTTTCAGTTAACACCCAAATTGCTCTATTAGCTGAGCTACCATGGTCAGTGTTGTCTCTGGAGTCTATATAATGTATATTGCACTAGTCAAGAGAAAAAATAGTTAAGGCCCCCCTAAAAAAAAGTAGCTGTGGTTACAGTAACCCAACCTACCCCCCCATTTTTGACTCACATGCGAAGCAAAAGTGAGTCTATGTACTCACCCTTTTCGTCCGTCCGGGCGTCCGGGCGTCCGGGCGTCCGAAAACTTTAACGTTGGATTTTTCTCGGAGACTATTAAGTCTATCAGTACCAAATGTGGCATGATGGTGTATGATGACAAGGCCTCAAAAAACATACACAGTGACTTAACCTTGCTTCAAGGTCAAGGTCGCAGGGGCCATAAATGTTGTCTAAAAAACAGTCATTTTTCACATTTTCTCAATTTTCTCTGAAGTTTTTGAGATTGGATACCTCACCTATATATGGTATATAGGGCAAAGTAATCCCTATCTTTTGATACCAGTTTGGTTGACCTTGCTTCAAGGTCAAGGTCACAGGAGCTCTTCAAAGTTGGATTGTATACATATTTTGAAGTGACCTTGACCCTGAACTATGGAAGATAACTGTTTCAAACTTAATAATTATGTGGGGCACATGTTATACTTTCATCATGAGACACATTTGGTCACATATCATCAAGGTCAAGGTCACTTTGACCCTTATGAAATGTGACCAAAATGGGGTAGTGAACCACTAAAAGTGACCATATCTCATGGTAGAAAGTGCCAATAATCACCATTGTGCTTCCTATGTCTTGAATTAACAGCTTTGTGTTGCATGACCTTGGATGACCTTGACCTTGGGTCAAGGTCACATGTATTTTGGTAGGAAAAAAGTGTAAAGCATTTCTTAGTGTATGATGTCATTGGTAGGTTTAGTTGTTTGACCTTGACCTTGAAGGTCATCTGAAGGTCAAGGTCATATAAAGGTCAAGGTCAAGCATGTGAGTCGTATGCGCTTTGCCCTTCTTGTTTTTTCTTGCAGACCCAAAGAAATTTTTTATCATAAGAAGAAAAAAGAAAAGAAAGAAATTGAAGGTAAACAACAAACCACCGGCTGTCCCATTTGCCCTGCCCAATGAGCACTCAGGAAATCCATACTTTAATTAAGTGTTACGAAAGAGAAAGCATTTTCATCGAAAGAAAGTTTTTTTTGGTTAAATCTGGCCTCTTCTAAAAAAAAAGGGTGAGTGGGTGGGGGGCCTATTTTTTCGTTTGCCTTATTACTTTAATCACAACTATTTTTTTCGTGGCCTAATTTAATTAAAAGCACTAGCATGAGCGTTTACCCTTACAGATGAGATCATTCATGGACAAAGTAAACTTTTGACCCATGTCAGTTAATGGTGTCCTTTTCTCAGCTAAATTCCTGATTGCTTTTAGAGCTTTCACTACCTTTCGATGCCTTCTGGTACCTTTTCCATGAGCTCATCAAGGGCCGGGACAAGCTGCTCAAGTTTACAGGGTATAGTGACTCTTACAATGTTTCCACAGTGGTGATTGCTTTGATGTCTGTAGCAGTTTGTAGACAGTGACCCTATGGGTAATTTTCTTAGAGATCATACATGGATGTATGGCATTTTGAGGAACCCATCAGCTGAAACAAACCATGAAACCATTGAAACAAAAGCAAAATCTGCTGATGCACTTACTTCATACTGGTACTGCTGGGGTAGGGATACTCTGTCTGCACCTCCTAGCATGCATTTTATGATTTTATCCCTTGGGCATTCATTGTTGTCATGGCAACCTGTAAGAAGCTGATATAGTTCATTCTTAAGCATTAATTCACAATAGCCTAAACTTTCAACATTTTGGACTACTTCTCCCAGATACATCCTTGTGCTAATCTGTCTTCATCATCCTGTAATGAATGTTAAATTGTCATGGGAAAGTTTCTTCTGTTGAGATATTATGAAGAATGCACATTCAGTGAAGCATACATTCACATATTTTTGCATTCTCTTGAACACACACCTATGTACAAAGATATATGAACACACACCGCATGGTGGTTGGCTGACTTTCCATGAAGACTTCACTGGAGCTAAATGCAAGACCGAAACTCAAAGTGAGATGTGAGGAGCGTGTAGCGGGAGTGACAGGGTATGAACATGTTGAAATTGAAGGGCACTATGGTGAATCATGTTTGCTAAGGGTCACCTGACTGACCCTATTTTCTCTGCTGACCCTAAACTTTTTTTCAATCAAGATTTTAAAGAGATAATTCACATAATTCAAGTTTAGTACTCTTATTATAAAATGTGAAACTGAAACTGAAAAATACTTTTGATCTGATATTATAGCAATATACATCATGGCAAATATGTCACAAACTTATAAGAATATGCATTTTTAGAAAAGCTTACAGTGTTCAAAAAAAGTAGAGGATATTGATATAAATGAGACTATAACCAAATTCCGTTTATAATCAGAGACTTGCTTTATTTCATTATGGATGCAACAGCATGTTAACAACATTTTCAAATCAAAAATCAGCAACAAAATTAGTCACGTGACTTTTTACACGCTTCCCCTCAAAGCAGGGTGACATTTCAAAAATAACAAAAGTTCTGAAAGTCTCTAATAACGGGTTGGGCCTCCGTTAACGGTCAAACAGGCTGTGCAGCGCCTCCTCATGCTGTTGATGTGCTGCCTGATGGTTGCTTGAGGAATTGCAGCCCATTCCAGCTGAAGGACAAGGGCCAGCTGCTGAATGTTCTGGGGAGCTGGAACGACATCCCGGACACGTCTCCCCAGAAAGTCCCACAGGTTTTCAATAGGGGACAGGTCGGGGGACATCGATGGCCATGGTAGGGAATTGATCTGCCGTCTTTGCATGTGATTCCTGACGACATTTGCTCGATGAGCTGGGGCATTGTCGTCCTGCAAGATGAATCCCGGCCCATGGCGGCGTGCAAAGGGCACAACAAGTGGATCAATGATGTTGTCCCGGTAGTAGACACCATTGACATTGCCCTGGCACACATGAAGGGGCGTTCTGCCAGTGCTGGTGATGCCACCCCACACCATAACGCTGCCCCGTCCAAAGCAGTGGTGAGCAATCATGTTGTTCTGATGATAATGGTCTCCACGATGCCTCCATACCCGCACCCGGCCATCGTTGAAGTCCAGCTCAAACCTCGATTCGTCCGAAAACATCACGTCACCCCATTGGCGCCTGGTCCATCGTTGGTGGATGCGGCACCAGGCGCTTCTTGCTTGGCGATGGCGTGGTGTGAGAGGCAACACTATCCGCGGTCTAAAGGCGTTCACCTGAGCGTCGTGCAACCGGTTTCGGATGGTCTGGGCGGAGACTTGAACCCCTGCTACCCGTTGGAGGTGTTGTCTCAACCGGGTAGCACTTTGGGTGTTGTTTCGTTGAGCATGATTGGTGATGATCAAGTCTTGACGACGGGTGGTTATTCTTGGTCGCCCACTTCTAGGCCTGTCGACAACTTCTCCGGTATTACGGTAACGGTTCCACAGTCTGCTGATGACAGACTGTGAAACACCAAGGTGTCTTGCCACGTTCACCTGCGTACTTCCGGTCTGTAGCATTCCGACTCCGACCCATCTTTGGTCTTCTCTTAGCCGCTGCATGATTTCAACTGAAGTTTTGACCGACTGTGTGGCTAGAACACACTTGCCAGGAGTGAGTACAGTCAAAATTATTCGATTTGCACGTGTTTTTGACGCAGAAAACCTTTGTGTGAAAATGGGGCTTTGACCCCAAACTGCCTTGCGTTAATTTACTTTTTTGCACGAGCATCCAGGAACTAGGTCAATGGTGTGAAAATGTAGGGCAATGGGGTGGCTATCCATGACCATCAATAAATAATTCCTGCCTTCTAAGATTCATCTGATTTTTATGCTTCAAACTCAATATCCCCTACTTTTTTTGAACACTGTATATTTGTCAGTTAGTAAGGTTCTGTAAGACTTTCTGATGTAGTAAGATGCTATGTAAAAATATATGCATGAGACGGCCACAGGACTCCATTTAACCACCCACCCACCCAACCAACCAACCAACCAACCAACCAACCAACCAATTTATCAACATATTAACCAATTAAGCAATGAACCAACTAACCAAACAACCCACTATCCCACCTAACCCCCCCCCCCCCTTCCGGCTACCCCCCCCCCCCCCCCAACCGACCGACCGACTGACCGTCCGTCCGACCGACCGACCGACCGTCCGACCGACTGACTGACCACCAGCCAACCAACTAACCAACCCGCCATGAAATTTCTTACCCAGGTGAGTTGTTCATTGAGAGCTTGGTTACACGAAACCCTTAGAAATACTGCTTACTGCTGTTCACAAGTCGTCAATAACGTTTCATTTGCCTGCTTTGCCGAATGCGTATGCAATGCAGCGTCCTCCGCCGACAGGGGCATGCTTTGAGGCTGTGATTGATGGCAGACTTCGACGGAGAACTGGACCCACATTGCACACACCTCCTCCTCCTCGTCGTTCTACGACTCGTGCAGTCAGCCTTTTCACTAGTTCTTTCCTTGGACACTAGTAGCGCGGGGACTGCGTTGGAGACATTATGTTACGTCGCCTTTCTCACGGCGGCGTTGGACAGAGACGGCCTGATATTCTTTGAGGCATGGGGCGCAAGTTATCCACGCTAGAGCAGAGATGGTGTAAGGAGCAGGAGGAACTCAAAGAAGTGAGGTCCCCTGCAAGCGGTGATCAAGGGGCGGGACGCACCAGTCTCCAGCACCTGAATGCGGCTTTTCCAGCACTAGACTCCCAAAGAGACATTGGCGAAGGCGTTTGATGCATGTGTAAGTAGTCCACGCTTTCAGG
>JAWQFJ010002535.1:70000-110000 GCA_034096865.1 Theodoxus fluviatilis | reverse complement strand
GCTACGAGCGAGGACGCAATGGAGAAACGTACAGAGGCAGTGCGCGGTGTGCAGTGCATGATCCTTGGGGTAGAGGCAGGACAGCCTCCCCCACCTCCAGCTCACGAACCCCGAGTTGATTGGCGTGGAGGTACTTTTCAGTCGGGAAAGGTGGCAGCTAGATGGAGAGTAGATCGCAGGATTAGTTTTCTTTTACCTGGCACAGACCGTGAAAAGGACGACGCCGTTTGTGTTTGTGTTTTGCGTCAGTTTAGTGTGGTCGTAGAAAGAAAAAGGATGGCACTAGGTCCGACGTTTATATTCTTTATTGAAAAAGAAAGTGGCCCTGAAAATGGCCGTCTTTGGTCGTTGATCCCACGCTGGATGTGAGGAGTTTCCTCCCCAAGAGGCTCCCCCTGTGGGTTCGGGGTAAGAATTGACCCACCGCGTCTCCCTACGCGATTCGTAAGAGGCGAATAACTAGGGACACCGTGACTTGATTAGCGTTTACTCTAAACTGTTCTAGTGATTTTCGTGCTAAATGGCCTTACATAGCCTACAAGGCTGATAGGCCGTAAAACACTGTACATCCATCCATCCATCCCCAAGAGGCGAACCGAGCCCGTCCTCCTAGGGTCTGTCTCCTTGTGGATGGCAGCGTGCGTTCTATCTGCGCTTTTTTCACCCTTGGCTTGACAAGCTTCCGGAATAGTCCCGTCTTTGGGCCAAAGATGAGAGAGGCTGGCGGGCGACGGCTCTTAAAATATGTGCAGGACGAGAGGAGCTCACTTCTTGGTCGTGGAGATGTCCTTGAGACGCACGTGCATGCAGGGCGTGATCAGTTATCTGTATAGTGATCGGAGAGAGTTGAAAATACGTGCTATGTGTGCCTTTAGAGGTGCGTCTTCGGGATTGATTCAAGGATACGGCCACCATTTGTTGTTGCTGTTGTTGCTGCTGTTGCTGCTGCTGCATCGCATGGGTTGGGCACTAGGTCTTCCTGGGTGGTCTGGACCATAGCTGGGCAGTGATGCACAATTTGCACGTACGAAGAAATCGGTCACTGAATCTCTAGATACATCCCAAAAGAATTTTCCATTCCCATCTGTCCTTACAGAGGAAGACCATTATAAAAATTAATATGTATGTGACTGTGCATAAGAAACCGTGATGAAGTACGAAAAACAGCGCAATGTCACGTTTAAGTTTTCCTGATAGTTACGCCAGAGGAGCACACAAATGTTCGTTTTAAATGAAAATAAAAACGTATATCACTATCAGTGGATAATGTCGCGTTTAGTTACACGGCAATGGAAAGCAGTATCTGAAGATTGGCACTGCTGTTAGTGGAAATAGCCATGCACCGGATGACTGGGCAGCGTGCGTCGTAATGTTTTCCTCTTTTTCAAAACATGGCAAGACGTCAAAGCGTCTACAATCACGAGATGCTGCTGTAGGACATTGTGTGGCAGACGACCAGCATTTCGCTCTCCAAGTGGCATCGTCACTGATGGGATTTCACGTGTATGTGTCTGAGACATGGGACCTTTTGTAAGAAAACAATACATCGGATCAACTAAAGGCTGCATTTTGTATTTTATTCGAGTCTTCATGGATCATTTGTTTGTTGTAGTCGTTGTTGTTTAGGTTTGGTTTTTGATTATGATGAAAACTTTGAGATGTAGTCTGCACGGTCCTGAAAGGAAAGTACATCATCCTGACGTGGCCCTTGGGTTTGCCGTATCAACTCATGTCGAAGAATGGAAGTAAACTTATTCAAGTTAGTGTGAATGAGTCTTTAATGATGAAGTTAATTCCCAATGACGATGGCGATATGTTCGTTTTGTTGGCCGTCTATGAAAAACCTCAGCTTCTATGTGTCTCTGGCACCGTTTTGTACGGGAACCTGCAAGGTCTACAATGATTGCGAAATACATCATTTGTGCTGTACATCCATGCCACGTGTCGCTCTCCTGACTGCCTCATTACATGTAGATTGATGTCTTACAGTGAATCTCAGTACCTTGACCTGCATTTCATTGAATGTCACACTGGCCCAGAGGCCTCCCATAACTGTTGCATGTGACGATATTTGCATGTTGGCATTTTAAAATCAGTTTATCAAGCAAATAATGGGGACAATGGAAGGGGAATGTTGGAGATGCTCATGCACCGCTGTCAGTGTTAACTCAATCGTTCTTTGGGCTTTACTGAGCTGAAATTCCAAGGTTTCAAGTGAGCAGAAAAAGGATAGCGACTGCTTTTCGGGCTTTCTGGCGCTAAAAGTCATCCCGCTAGCCTCTCCAGCAGGCCTTCAACGCCAGCCCTGGCCTCCCCACGACATTCATTGCTTGGCAGTGCTCGCCCAGGCTGTGTCAGGCTTCCACTCCTGTCAATTGCTGCTCTTATCTTCTGTTAGCCGATACTCGCATCTCCTGTGCAACCTGACGTTTCTTCCGCTCTGACGTCAGAAACGACCACGAACCGCGACTGGCTATGACTTTTTCCTTGTGGTCTGCAAATGTGCTCGTCAGGTTAGAGTCCACTGTACAATTGTCGAGTGTGTGTGTGTGTGTGTGTGTGTGTGTGTGTGTGTGTGTGTGTGTGTGTGTGTGTGTGTGTGTGTGTGTGTGTGTGTGTGTGTGTGTGCGTGTGTGTGTGTGGACTATGTTTACTGTCTTCTGCTCCTGATTTTCTTATTGCTCTGGGAAAAGTCGTGGTTTGGATTTGATCGTATAGCATCGGTACTGTTGCGAAATGTGATATTGACCATGCATTGACCTTTATGGTTTGAAATTTATCAGATTCGGATCTCCGTTGGTCTGTTTTGTTGTCGTTCTGACAGTTTCTCCCTGGTTATGAAATTACATAGTGGTGATAATGTATGATTGTGTTGTAGTGAATCGGCCAGTGATGTTTACGTATATCTCATTCCGTCCACATCTCTTTTTCTGGGTTTTGTGTCGATTTTGAATCTCCAGGTTTTATGACATTCAACAAGTGAATTTGTATTTGTAGCGTAAACTGCCGTATTCTTGAAACGAACTAAACAAGCAGATTTTACTGTATTCCTTTCTTTCTTTCTGTCTTTTTTATGTCATTTTTTCTGTCTTTTTTTTTTTTTTTTTTTTTTTGGGGGGGGGGGGGGGGGGGTGTGTGTTGGTGTTTATGTTTTTATCACAAAGCTTATCTACGATACTGCTAAGTAGATTGTAGAGGGGCGATTATTATTTAACACCCCGAACTAACCCTGTCAGGCCTCTTAACACGGTGCGTGTCGTAGCTGGGATTTCGAGCTCCTTGGAATCCTCTCAGCGATTTAGTTCGAGATCTGGTATGTGCTACCTTAGGCTTTTTCTGTTTGGACCATAGGAAGAGGTGGGGGTCATGGGGTGAAAACTGCTTACTGAGACTCCCAGCACCGAGGCTGCCAGGCACCAGTGAGGAGCAGTAGGAAGTTCTTCCCTGAAGTTGCCTCGGAGACCTGCCTGAAGCACCGTGCCTAAGTCGAACCACGGCGATAGAGCAGAGATTTTTGGCATAAACTCCAGAGCTTGGGCGGATTGCTGCAAGCTGTCGTTCTTGTCTTTGTAGAGCTGGGTCTCCCCCTAGGGCGGGGCGGATCAGCGTTTATGCCGTAATGGGCGATTTTCCTCGCTCTGCTGCTGCTTACTTCAAAAGTCTAGCCGTGCTGTCCTTGCTGTTGTCGCAGGTGCCTTTCAGGATATAGAAAGCAAGAAAACTAGACTGGCTGCGTCTGCATTGTCACTAAGGTGGATCGGAACCGGGTGGTCTAGCCGTGCCGAAGTTGGATCTATGCTATGTCTGACTTGACTAATAGATCGATAGAAGACCGGACTTCAGGAAGCATGGAGACAGGAGTGGGAGCGTGCCAGTCGTAGCTGAGAGGGCGCCGGGTCGGTGGCGTGGAGCAGGGCTGTCAATGCGATCGTTCTTCGTGGACTGGAGTAGGTGCCCCGTGTGTTTGTTTACCTTTGAAGGCCTTTGTTGCAAGACGAAAGCCCCGGCCAAGTTTTGCCGTCGCTCATTCAGGCGGGTCTAACGGGCGCAGGTAAGCCACTAACGGGTCCGATTGATTGCACTGGCATTGTAGCTTGTTATCACTGGCCGTACCAATACGTCTTCATCACTGTTCCTCGTTGGCTGACCCTCTTTCATCGGTGAAGTCTTGACTAATAGCCTCATATGGTCTTTGATAGCCGTTTGATCTGGGCTCAAAGCAGCTTTGGTTGTTGTGATTCGGAAGAATTAGGCCCGAGGGCCGATTTCGGCCATTAGGTCTGCAGTATTTGAGATGAAAGCAGTCCTTATCGAAGCTGTTGTCAGGGACGAGGCCACAGAAGGCCTTACGTGGACACCAGAATCTGCTGCTGAGAGGGAACTTCGTTTTCTGACCCAGAGTGTGGACTTTTCGTGGCAGGAGACCGTATCGTTTGGATACCCTTAACGAGGTGAAGTAAGTGCCGTAGACCTTACACGCAGACTGCTAATGCTGTGTGTGTGTGTGTGTGTGTGTGTGTGTGTGTGTGTGTGTGTGTGTGTGTGTGTGTGTGTGTGTGTGTGTGTGTGTGTGTGTGTGTGTGTGTGTGTGTGTGTGTGTGTGTGTGTGTGTGTCTGTGTCTGTGAGTGTGTGTGTGTGTGTGTGTGTGTGTGTGTGTGTGTGTGTGTGTGTGTGGATGTGATGTCCTACTGCTGACTCGTGTTGCCGGGGCCCCTGGGAAGAAGCCGGAATGCTGCTTGTCTCGTCCTGCTCTGCCTCATGACAAATCGATGGCAGACAATGGGAGATGAAGTTCCCTGTCAGCCCGCCTCTCTGTCAGCTTTTCTCCCCCTCTCTAGGCATGCCTTTGTGTCAGGCTGTCTCTCTGTCAGCCTGTGTCTTCATCCGCTTTGTAGGCCTGCTTTGTAGGCCTGCTTGTTCTTATTGCAGCCCAGGTCATCCTGGGAGAGAGAGAGAGAGAGAGAGAGAGAGAGAGAGAGAGAGAGAGAGAGAGAGAGAGAAGAACATACAGGTAGAGTGATATGTGTGAAAGTTTTGTAATTGTGTGCAGGGTTTGTTTTTTTCATGAACAGAGAAAGTATTTTGTTCATTGCACAAAGCAAATACCGCAACAAAGTTTCCAATCGAAAATCTGCAACAAAGATGTAGCTCATGTTTTGACAAGCCTTACGTCAGTATTAAATTAATACTTCAAAACAATAATGATTTTCACGAAAAAAATACGAAGTGTTGTACGACTGACTAGTTTGTAAAGACTAAGGCAATTGCTTGATATCATTAAGAACTAGTTGAACTAGTTTTGCACGTGTTTCCTGCTGTAATATCTTGGATTTATTTATGTATTCTTTAGAGAAACATGATGTGTATATATGCATTAGTTGCCGTATCTTCACAGTAAGTTTGAAGTATTGTGTAGGTTTCACTTGATTGTATTTTTCTCGCAATAACGTATTGTTTATATAATTAATTTTAAAAATATGAAATACAGCCTTGAATTTTGTTCGGTTTCGTCGACCTAACATTGGGCAATGAAAAAATGAAATTTGTTTGGGCTGGAACGGAAGAAAACTAATGGTGCACTTCAAACTTCTCCACGCTATTGACCCTAGGTTCCACCCATAACTGTGGCTACAAGTACAGGGTGTGATCAATCTAGTCACACGAAAATGAATCAAACAGCAGCACTCATCGCTTACTTTCCACATAATTAATCATTAATTAGGGGGGGGGGGGGGGGGCGCCCTGCCATCGCCATAGCCACCACTACCAACCTCGTCTCCACCATTGTCAATTTTGTGCAACGTCCAGCCATCACCAAGGCTTGTCTTGTCTCAATGAAGATGTCTACGTATAGGCAAGTCTGTGTACACCATTTGGAAACATGCGTTTTGCATTCGACGTCCTTTCCCTAGGCAAGGGCTTTTGTTGTTTGTTCAGTCGAAAGACACGATGCAGTGATAGACTTCATGACTTAACACTCGGCGCAACACCGTGTTTCATTACGACTTGCTGCCTTGTGCATGGTGGGCTCTTATAGAGACTGTTCCTAATTACCCTGATATTATGAACCATCCGCAGCACCGCCCACCGCACGCATTGGCAGCCAATCGGCGCACGTGTAGGCCTACATATCACGCAGTTCCCACGTGTCGTTTTTGAGACAAGCCGTCTCGTGTTGAGAAAGTGCTTACACTCCAGAGAGAAAAACAAACAGCTTTAGTCAAAACGTGTGCGTGGGGTGTTTGTAAGTCGTACAATCAATATCCCGAGTGATCCTCGCAGGAAACAGTTTGTGACTGCAGTTTTTTAAAATAAAGTTTTGATTACCTCAGGTGAGTACTGTTTGTACCAGGTTTGGGTGTGGGCGGAGAGATGCGAAGGTTAATTCAGAGCCGAGTACCCTGCAAGGGAAAGGCACAATGTTGGGAGGGAAGCAACGGCGGGAATGGAACCCTCGAAATCCCGGTGAGAGCGACGCCGCGTTTTGTCACGACTTGCTGCCTTGTGGTGTGCTGGGCTGCGATAGAAAACGTGTTTGTGACCAACACGTGTAGTCGCTTGTGGTCCGCAAGGGGGAGTTTTACGAGCTGACTTCATAGGAAGTGCCTGGTGGATCGTCTTGCCCAGATTGCACGAACTGGATTTGTATATTGAAATGCACGCACACCCGCTCTTACCGTCTGACGACCTTTGCTCCGTGTAACTTACACAAGTACTGACTGAAATGTATGCTTTGATGCGCTTCGTCTCTTACACAAGTACTGACTGAAATGTATGACAAGTACTGACTGAAATGTATGACAAGTACTGACTGAAATGTATGTTTTGATGCGCTTTGTCTCTTACACAAGTACTGACTGAAATGTATGACAAGTACTGACTGAAATGTATGCTTTGATGCGCTTTGTCTCTTACACAAGTACTGACTGAAATGTATGCTTTGATGCGCTTTGTCTCTTACACAAGTACTGACTGAAATGTATGACAAGTACTGACTGAAATGTATGCTTTGATGCGCTTTGTCTCTTACACAAGTACTGACTGAAATGTATGACAAGAACTGAATGAAATGTATGCTTTGATGCGCTTCGTCTCTTACACAAGTACTGACTGAAATGTATGCTTTGATGCATTCCTGACCCTACGTGTGAGCCTGCTACCCTAGTGGAGACCAATATTTTCTCGGTTCCTATAGAAAATTCTGCTTCGGTGGGCGACGGAAGTCTTTGCTTCTAATTGCTATTAGTTTCCACTCGAGAAAAACATGTGATATTTATTGTGTCGAGTTCTCACCTCTCACCAATATTTTCCCGGTTTCATTCCTTTCGTCGGCAGAGGCACAAAGATATAAATCCTCGAGTAGGACCGTTTAATTGCGATCGGTTCCCACTGGAGGCAAATATTTGCATGTCGTGAACAAACACTACTTTTCTTGTGTCAACATCGAAAGTTAGCTACCCCGAGTGGGATGAGGCGCCATTCCTTCACGACACAACGCCTCGCCACCGCTTGACCGCTAGCGGACTCCAGCAGGTCCAGACGGCCGTTGATTTTGTGCGTCCCGAAGTCTGATGGTGCTGCTCCCGGCCCCTGAGCTGACACCTGAAAGTGGAGGAGGATTCCATCTCCTTTATTGCAGGGCTTAGCGCTCTGACGAAGTAAAGCCATCTGCGCGAGAAAGTCTGACCCTTTCAAAGCACCGTGGCTGCCCTGCTCGCTCTGTCTGTTCTGCGTTCCTTACAGAGAGCGCGCGCTGGTGACGCCATTCACCCTGGTCGTATGCAGTTTTGCATCTGCCTTTCTCTGGTTAATCCCAGGGGATTACCGCTGTTTTCCCAGATTTCCCAGCTTTCTCCCATCTTCTATGGAGGGGATTACCTGCTCTAATGACCTGTGACGATGTCAACCCTCGATGGCTTCGGCTCGGCCGCGACGTGATAGAAACGGAGTTATAATTGTAGAAGAGAAAGCTTTGAAGGTACCTGACCGCAGCCAGGCGAGTATAGGTGTTGGTTTTATGGCCTCCACGTGCATGATAGGTGTCGAGCCCTCTGTGTTGATATGGACGTCGAGTGATGGTCGGCACACAGTTCAATTGGTCTCGAAGCGCACGAGGTGTGTACCCCAAATCGCAGTGGTTTCTTGGCTTTACCAAGCCCACACACGCTCCTAGTCCTTGCATTTCCCGTAGGTCACTCTACCCGTTGGCGGCCGACTGAAGAGTCCTTGATTACCGAGACACACGCAATGGGCTCTTCAGAGACGAACCATCCGTAAAATAAATACCCCCCGGAGTGAATAGAAGCGCTTTACGCTGAGGTAGCAATTTAGAGCTACCAGAAGATAATATTCAGTTGATTACAGGTGTCAATGTCTGCCCGAGATCGAACGGGCACGTTCCTGCTGCTCAATCTCTGTTACCTGGCATTGTGATGTTCCCGCACATGTAGTGTCAGTTCTGCCCCTTTTGGAACGCTTGGCGGCACATCAAAGAGACAGATAAGCCCTGAGACGCCGAGCTTACACACCTGTCTGTCAGCTGTTCCCCCACCGCTACCTCCACTCCCCTCCCTACTGTCCTGCAGAATGCATGATGGCTCTAGCCAGAGGTCCGCTTGAACATTTCCAGGTTTAGTAGAGGGGATCTCTTTATCCCTTTGTAAATGTAGAGGTTCCAAACCGGTAATGGATCAGATCTCTGCAAGTGAGCGAACAGGCTTGTCTTCCATTCCAGTGAGATGATCTTTGATAGTGTTCGGGTTCCCATTGCAAAAATCAGGAAAGTGACGATGTACCAATTGACTGAGTTTGGACTGAAGTGTTTTGTCAAGAAGCGTATCCATGTTTCTCCAGAGTGGTGTTAATTAAATCGTTTTCGAAATAAGACGGGACGGAATCTCTATATCTTTTCTTACAGATGCTTGTAGTTTTGGAGCCCCCTGTAGGCACCCTGATATACAGCAAAAGTTTCTAGTTCAAATCACCGTTGCGATGGTAATTCTGGGAACCGACAGCATACAGACGGAGCAAGTCAGAAACGGCCAGGCATTTTCCACGGTTAAGTTGTCTTTGTCTGCTATTGTTATCTGGGTATTAAACTAGGTTTAACTGTACTTCACGTTAACTTCGCGCTGGAGCGAAGAAATGGTCTTTAAATTTTCTGACATTGAAGATCTAATGAAAACTGCGTTGCCCGAACGGAGGACTGAAGAGTGAAGTGCGAGGTAGTCGACAGTCTCAGCGGATTTAATCCACCTTTGTGTCTTGTTGCTGAATTGCCAAGTCTCAGGAGAGGTCTCCAAACGTCTGCAACCCCTACCTTCCACCCCCACCCCTTTTCTCCATTTCTTCCCCTACCCTCTTCGCCCCTTTCCCTTGACTCCCCACCCTTACCCCTACCCCCTACCCCATGTCACTTTGTTGCTGGAAGACTTAGTCAGCCTCTCAGGTTCCACCATACTCTATCACTCACTCACACACACACACACACACACACACACAGACACGCACGCACGCACGCACGCACGCACACACACAAATACGCACTTGCGCACAAGCACGCACACACACACACACACACAAATACGCACTCGCGCACGCACACGCACGCACGCACGCACGCACACGCACGCGCGCACACACACACACACACACACACACCTCTTTCCCCGCTTTCCTCACCAACCACTATTTCCACATTAATGTTTTGTATTCAGCTTCAGCTGACGAGGCTCCAAATGGAGGTATTACTGCATTTCACCGTGCTGACCGGGTTTGTGGCATCAATTATGCACAGACGTGTAAACCCTTGCATTGCGTACATTTCCTGTTGTCTACCCGCAAGACGAAGCTGAGCAAAGTTGGTGTACGAGACATCGAATTCTGTCGTTCGTTCGTAGGTGGTGCATTTGGTTGATAACGTCCGCAGCAATATGAAAAAATGGAATCAACTCCTCAAAGAAATGATATGATAACGTAGGTTTCTTGATCGTTTTCTCGCGACGAACCAGATACACACTCAATTTCATTTTGGGTTGAATCCGCTTTCTTCTTTCTTTTTTTGCCTCTGAAATCGATGAACATCACGGAACGGACAGTGACCATGAATACCCCAACTCCTTGACAATGAATTTATTCAATTTATAAGAATTCTTTAGAATTCGTGTCAGAAATTCTTTAATGCAAGATTGGGAAAATTGTGAAATTCAAGACTATCGGGGTTTGGATTCCTGGACCTTGTCAGCTTCTGTTTAATAAGCTCCGCGCGACTCGCCGTTGAATTTGTCAAAAGGTTTTTTTCCCCGCTTGCCACCAGTCTATTGACTCCGTGTAGCTTCTGCTCTCCTTGGCACCCGACAGGATGATGTTAATAACTCGAGTGCACCGCGATCACAACTTCGAGAGTTGACGGGAAGGAGTCATTATCGCCGGCACCAAGACGTTGGCACGTCCTATATATGGTAATCTCATGCAAATTTTTCCATCGATCAAAGACGTAAGTGTAACATACGGCTGGAGCTGCGCGAAACAACAACCCCCCCCCATCCCGCTCCCCACCCCCAATGTCAGCAATGTCAGCTGAAACCCCTGGCTGCTGGACCTTCAGGACCTGCTCAGTAGCTCAGCCAGGGGCGGAGAGGCTACCGGGGGAGGGGAGGGGGGGGGGGGGGGGGGGGGGGCATCGGAACAGGTGCAGGGTCAGATCATTAAGACACAACTGTATGGTAATCTCATGCAAATTAGCATCAATAAATGTATTGGCCAAGGTCTTGCCGCCGTCGATGTCCTGTTTGTAGCCAAGAACTTTGTTAATAAATGCGTTTCCGCCACTTCTTCCCATGTCACTGGTTGTGTAAGCAGCCGTGTGCCTCCCAACACCAGCGCAGTGCTCCATACAGTGATACCGTTAGACGTCTCCCCCCTCCCCCCGCCCCCCCCCCCCCCGCCCCCCCCCCCGGTCCCCCCCCCCCCCCCTCTCTAGCTGGAACTTATAGTCCCAGAACTTTCGAAGTGTCTGTTCCGGTGGCTTTGTCCCTGAAGCAGCACTGGTTGCCATCAAGAGGCTACTGGTGGAAATAGGAACTTCTTGGAAAACATAGGCTTCTTGCATAATTTTGGAAAATCACAGTGTAATTGATCGTGGCACCCATGTCAGAGACGAAAGGAAGACCGTGTTTCATCTTCAGGAAAGCAAGTGATTGATATTTCCCCCCCTTTATTTCAGTGTTTGTTTTGATACTCAGTTTTATTTATTTTTTAAAAGTCCAGTTTGTATTGAATATTATAGAACACACGTGCCGTCGCATTCTTAAGTACCTGCGCACTACGATTTGGGACAAGGACACATAAATTGTTGAATAAACACTGCCTGCGAATACTCATTTTCAGGTTTATCGTCTATGGCGTGTCTTCATGCACAAGTACATGTATTTAGAAGTGAGTTGGGTTTATGAACTGCTTGATCGTTACCTTTCACAGTATTATGGAGACAGTGTGTGTGTGTGTGTGTGTGTGTGTGTGTGTGTGTGTGTGTGTGTGTGTGTGTGTGGTGTGTGAGAGAGAGAGAGAGAGAGAGAGAGAGAGAGAGAGAGAGAGAGAGAGAGAGAGAGAGAGATGTCTTTTACGTTTACATCCTACTTGCAGGGCTTGTTTTTCACCATTTCTCAAACTGTAAACTATTCAATACAAAAAAAGCGATAATGTGCTGCCTGAGTGGAAAGAGCCTGTTTTGTGCTCGGCGTGGAACGAACATGAACACTAAACGAGCGCCAGTGACCTTCAGATATAAATCTCTGTCACTGTGTCGCATTTTCCCCCTTGTGTCCATACTTCTCAGCACCACGTTAGCTTTAAACCTCGTTTTACACTGGCTCTGTTGACCCCTTTGTGGCTGCAAGAGGCCGTTACCCTGCAAGTTCCAGGAGCGCCGTAATTTCTCCCGACAGCTATACAACGCGAGGCAGAGAAGGAGAGCTGCTTGTACAGCTGATAAGGTGGTTGTTGCTTCCAAGTGACTGGCAGAGGGTGTGACGAAGTCTTTCTGAAATACCTGGTACTTAATTCACTCCAGCGCGGGGGGGTTGGGGGGGGGGGGGGGGGTGGGGTAGAACCTGGTGAGATTTAAAGCTTAGGTAGGTGGGTGGGGGTCGTCAGAGAGTAGATGGCTGGAAGTGGGGTTGAGGTATGGGAACTAGTATAGGAATGGGCCTTGCTGGATGTAAGGAACAGACTGAGTTAGGGCAGAGACACTATAATATACTATAGTATCTCTGGTTAGGGGATGGGGGCAAAGACAAGTGGGAGCATTGGGGGTGTGGGAGGGGTGAGAGGCCTGAGTGTGGAGAGGGGGCCATTTGGGTCCTGACCAACCGAGGTCTGAGCTGTGACAGGCCTGTGTACTTCTACCCCGCGCCTCATATAATTATTTAAGTCAACAGGAGAAGGACAGTGGGCAGTGTCGCCGTCTTGGAATACACGTGCTAAAAGTAAAACTCGACGCTCTAAGAGTGCCAAGCACTTGGAACATCGTCTCCAGTTGCTGTCCGGACAGCAGCTTAAATGACTCACTCAATCGTCACTAAAGGCGCTCCCCCATTTCGTTTTCTAAAGCTGATATCACACGAGCAGGTTCAATTTGACATATTCAACTAGTATAAATTGAAAACGGTACGTTTCTTTGCGTGTACTGATCTGATCTCACTATGCGCAAGTGTGTCTACTATGCCTGTAAGTGTACTTGTTGTCCTCGGCAAGTAGCGATTGCCACCGATTTAAATGGGAATGACCTCTTGACCTGGTTGAAGGCGCGCTCGCCTGAAGACAGTTGCCCCAGTAAACAGGAGAGGGCCACCTTTGATGGTGTGAAGCTGTTCCATGGGAGGACAAAGGTCAATGACGTATTCGCTTTGCTGACGTCTGTCGTGCAGAGTGAGCTCAGCAAAGGAATGAAGGCTTCTCCTCATTGGATGTCGGCTGTCGAAAATTGTGCCTTGGAAATGCCCTGCAATAATCGGGGCCTTTGTCTTTGAATAGAATATAAGAATTCACATACCCTCACATTGAAGAAGGGCTGTTTGTGAAAGCGTTTAGCTTGTAGTGTTGCTTGGCCTCATCTTCCTTTCCTCTTCGTGGGAGTATTTTGCTTCAAGGGAAACCACTAATAAAAATGGAAGTTGTGCACCAAGTGATGTCACTGTAAGTGACAATCTTGACATCCACAGGCCCGTATTCATATTTCCAAGTGAGGGAGAAGGTTTGTACGTAGCGTTACTGCTCGCACTGCTAGAAAAATTTCCTTTTTATCCTTATTATGTTGTCAATACGTTATGTGTTGCCTTTTGTGTTTTGTTCTATGTGTTGTGTTTCGCTGCATATGTTTGCCTTTAGCTCTGTGTGGTGTGTTGATCTCCTTTCATTAACGAAGCATACCAATGAGAACGCAGCTGCTGTGCCCTCCTAAGATGCAACCTTCGGTTATGGAGTCCTTGAGACTCTCTTCAATATGTGGTGGTCGGTGGTAAGGTTGGAGTCAAGTACGACGCAGGGGCGAAGTCGAGTTACTTTCCCACACTTTATTGGCCGTTGGTACAAGCTCTTAGTAAGATGAACCTCTTGACCGGGTGGTGAATTGGTCTCTCTGACCCAGATGGAATGGGGTCTCCCGCTCTCTGACCCAGATGGAATGGGGTCTCCCGCTCTCTGACCCAGATGGAATGGGGTCTCTCTGGCTGTGTGCCGTCTCCCCATTATCAAGCGAATGCACGGACCTCACAGGAGCCAGGGGATGGATTGTTCCACAGATCCTAACCCATGGCTCCCAAGTTGTGCTTGTATTTGGAAGGAAACAGGAATTACTTCATTGAACTCGCTTTGAAATTACTTCTTACAAATGTTGCCTCATTCAGCATAACACCGTCTATTTAATGAATCATATGCCGTTGCAAGTGGTTGTCTTACTTGAGAGGAAACATTAGATTTATACTCGAAATGTTATAATTCAGATGCCAGAGTGGGAGGACGGCGCACTAGCCAGGGGTCACGCTAATGCAAGGAGTGATTGACAGGGCAGCTGCACTATCAATCAGACCACAGTAGAGGAGGGGTCACAGAGCGGTCAGCTGGTCAGTTTGCCTTACAGAAGGATGGGGGAAGGGGTTGGAGAGAGGTCTGACACACAGGATTGGGGGTGGGAAGAGACAGAAGCAGGGATATTTCAATAGAGGATGAACACATCAGATTTACAATACACTTTGTGATAGGTGCACCTTATGACATGGACACAGTAGATGTACGATACACTCGGTGATAGGTGCACCTCATCACAAATAACAAGCCCACAGACGGATGCGGGAAAAAAAGGAAGATCGGAGCTTTCTTTTAAGAGGTTCCCCGTTGTGAACTAGTTTGCAAGTGGCGTCATCATGTCTCATAAATATTCAGTCTTTTGTACAGTCGTCGACTTCGCCGTCGTGTCATAGTCTGCGTAGCAGACTAACACTGTAAAAGCTTGGGCTGTAAATTATTTAGGACTGTCGTTCAGAGCCATGCACCCATTCAAATCTTTAACCCCTGTAATGCGATATTTTAATGGAAAATCTTTCTGTGGAACCCTGTGGTTTCGGTGCAAGGTGGTAAAGTCAGCCACAGGGGTATGCACATTTGATGGAGGTGTATTTTCATGCAGGACACGGATGTGATGGGGTGCTGAAGGGAAAACCACATAACACGCCGTAGATTTAATCGGAATGGCTGCCTGCTGCGGAAATGCAATGGAATTACATTTGTCCCTGCTTTATGTGCTCCCTACGTCCCGTACAAAGGAAGGGGGCAGATGAAAGAAGATATGGGCCGACAACATGGTGGAATGGACCGGTAAACCCTTCGGGGAAAGCCATGCTCTTGTTCCTAACCGACAAGAGTTGTGCATGCCTGTGGATAAGTCACTACTGCAACCTAATGAATATACGTCGAGTTGTAAGACCACCCACTCACCCACCAACCCACCCACCCACCCACCCACCCACCCGATAGACCGACCGACCGACCGACCGACCGACCAACCAACCAACCAACCAACCAACCAACCAACCAACCAACGTCCTATTATGGCATTAAGCTACTTTAACTTAGCAGCAAAATGTCCAAGGTACCCGGACCCCCTCTGGTCAAGTACTTTCTCTGAGTTTATCGTGTACCTATGTGGGACAGTCATTGTATAATATTATGTGAATTCATATTACCAAGTGCAATGTACGGACCGAGCCGCTCGATGGCGACCCCCCACTCCTACATCCACCCTCTCACCCCACTCCCTCATCAACGAAACCCCAGAATGCTGGGCTTTCGTCTTTCTATGAACAGCGGCCATCTCTAATTATTGAATCATGCACGGTTCTTTATCGTATTTCTTGAAATGTTTCCAAAAGAATCTCCCCGGCATCTGATGGATTCTAAGTGTAAACCAGAGCATTGGTATCTTGTCAAATAGAGACATAATCAATAATTGCAGAATGCTCATGTGCTAGCACAAAGACCCCTTTCTCACTGTATCATATACAGCCTTTAAACAGAAGGCAAGATCCTTCCATAAAGAATTGCGTTTCACCGCATCTGTATCTCAAGCGTGATCTATCTTGAGGTAATGTCCTTGTTCATGAACGTGTGTGTGTGCATTTGTGTGTGTGTGTGTGTATATGTGTGTGTGTGTGAGTGTGTGTTTGTATTTGTGTGTGTGTATGTGTGTTTGTATTTGTATGTGTGTGTGTGTGTGTGTGTGTGTGTGTGTCTGTGTGTGAGTGTGTGTGTGTGCAATACATTCTGATGTATGGGTGGCAAAAAAATCCTATGTCTACGTTTTAGTCATGCTCATTCGAAGCTCTGAAGACCATCGACTCATATTCCATGTCTAACCTCTGCAGGGTGTGGCATAGAGGTACGTGTCGGGGCAGTTGCCCTTGTGGTAAAACCATGCAGTGTCGGGTTTCCTGAGCGACGGCCTGATTAAGCCTGGGCGCTCTGATCAAGAGCTGCTCCTCCAAGTGCTTCTCACGCCTCCACCGTCCTGGTGTCGTGTTCCCTACCTGCCTCAGGCAGTCGACCACAGGGCACCCTGTAGAGATGGGTAATCTTTGGGTTTATATCGCTTGTGCATGCATGATCTTGGGCTCAATGACTCGAGTGAGGTGTTGTTGATTCCTAGGGTAAAAGACGTCTCTGCGAAGTAGACGGTTTTTAATGCAGGCCCCTGTGTGGATGTTTGATCGTTTGAGTTTGGATTTTCGAGGGGTTTGGCACAGGTGAATGTCTTGATTGAGATTGTACATGAGGAAGTTATCCTTGACGCTGATTCCATTGCTGGAGTTGTCGTGGTCAACATTTTCTTGTAGAGGGACTTGTTCAGTGGTGACAAAAACTCTTATCAAAGTAGGATTAAGTGTTTTCTCAGATGTTAGCATGAAGCCGTAGTACTCATTAATAAGGCCGCAACAATAGCTCGTCATCTTGGAACTCTCGTTGGGGCAGCACTGGCACGCAATGGGAAAAGCTGCTGATCAAACACTGGACCCTCCTTGTGCCCAATCCTTCATTGGAAGAGGCCTTCAGTTTCCTACATGTCAGACGCCCCAATTTGCGTTTGGAGTCTGTATCTTTTCAGCGTACCACGCTGGAGCATGTTGGGCTGTTTGCCTGTACACACTCTCTTGGGAACAAGAGCGATGCCGTACAGGGCAATTAAGGTTTGAAGCACCCGGCGTCATTGTGCCCATGGGTTTTGGGGGCGTCAACGCTACAGACGGCGAGCCGCGAGGCACTTTGATTTGGGCGCTGATTAGGACGTCGGCAGGTTTTGACAGGCGTGTCGTCTTGGGGTCCACGGGCCAGCCCCCATGTAAGTCTGCCCGTGTTCTTGGAGTAGCGTGCCCCCTACAGGTCGTTTTCACGCCACCACGCTACCGCTGCTCTGGGTCGCCGATGGCGGCCTCTCTATGTGACGGCTGGAAACTCAGAAGAAGCGTAACAGTGCCCTTATCCAACCCCCTTACATGCCAGCTGATTGATTGATTTTCGTCAGGCTATGAAGAAGGGAAGCGAGGACTAAGAGTTCAAAGGTTGTGGAGCCTCGCTAGAAATACTGACAAGTGCAGTTGCCCGTACTCCACGCCTTCATTCTTTGGCCAAGAGGTTTTATCTGCTGCCACTGCTGAACAAATGAAGGTCAGCTCTTTGTGGAGCAGCTGAGTATATTTTTCTTTGTCAGCAGTGTTGCCACCCAGTGGCTAAGGTGTTCCTGTCTTTTGTGAGTGTTTAGGTTCGTACAGTTCTTATCCTCAACCTTCGCTCTTGGTAATGGTATACTCTCTCTCTCTCTCTCTCTCTCTCTCTCTCTCTCTCTCTCTCTCTCGTGTGTGTGTGCATGTGCGCGTGCATGCATATGTGCCTGCATCTATGTCGGCGTGTGGACATGCATGTGTATGTGTGTGTGTGTTCTTGCAAGGAAAGAAGGAAACAGTTCTTATACCGCCATAGTGGATGTAATTTAAAGAATTTTTGTCTCCGTAAAATATAGTTTTTTTTTCTTTCTGAAATAAGGACGATAGCTATGTTTGCAGTGGAAATTCTTTTTGATTCATTGCACTTCATCTGTATCTTACAGATCATGAACCGCCTCCCAACTCATGTATGGTGTGAATGAATTAAGCTTATTCCTATTTCAATGAAACGAGGTGAATCGTGGATTACTTTCCACTGGATACGTTTACTAGTGAATGAGTCTGCGAGAGTATGTGAAGGCCTATTTTAAATCTGTTGCTAAAATGTTTGCATGTTTTGATATTGTTTTGACCACGCCAACACACATTGGCAATATGTTCTCACAAAGTCCTCTACACGTTGTTTTAACCCAAACCCTTTTATGCTGTTCATTCTATCAATGCCACTACCACTCCCAGTCACAAAGGCACCACGACTTACACTGCCAAATGTACGTCAGTTATGAAGGAACGTTCCCGTGTAATCATGACGAGAGTGTTATCTTCCATGTCATCGATGGAAAGGAGTTGACACCTGACATGAAGACGAACCTATCAATGTATCCAATATTTCCTCTGTCTTGTAGGTACACTCCGACATTTCCACAGCACCAGACATGGCAGCCCTGAGCTTCCGGCATGACTACTCCAGCAGACACACACGGACTCTGACGGAGGCATGATGACCAGGAAGAGCAGCCGACTCAGGCAGAATAGAAGCAGCCAGGGCAGAAGAATGGCCAGCCTCAAGTCTCCCAGGGAGATCTTGCCGCAGAGGCGCATCCTGTGCCGCCCTTCATCTGTGATTGTGGGGGAGAAGGAGTACATGTCGTCTTCAGAGGCTCTCCTCGCCTACATCCAGCAGTTTGAACCGGGTGGGGGGAACCAGAACCCTTCGGCGGCCAATGGAGGGAAATGTTCACCGTCTGCGGCGCTGCAGGCAGAGGTCCAGGACGCCCTGAGAGAGGCTAAGCTAAAGCGACTGCTGAAAGAGTCCCAGGCCATGCAGATGAACAAGGCCAAGCAAAATAATAA
This sequence comes from Theodoxus fluviatilis, assembly GCA_034096865.1. Taxonomy (NCBI): domain Eukaryota; kingdom Metazoa; phylum Mollusca; class Gastropoda; order Cycloneritida; family Neritidae; genus Theodoxus; species Theodoxus fluviatilis. The sequence continues at coordinate 91,436 of JAWQFJ010002535.1, read as the reverse complement.
CAGTAACAATAACAATAACAACGGCAATAACAGCTTACTTCGGCGGGAAGGTGAGTGCTGAGCATAAACAATTAATCAGTCTAAGAATGATCCCTATAACTGTAAGAAACAAACATACAAACAAGCAGGGTCCAAAAGTATAAAATGTTGTAGTATTAACATACAGAGCCGAAGCCCTGCAAGGAAAAAAGTGAGACCACAGGCAGGGACTGAACCCGCCACCTTTCAGTTAGCACCAAAAATGGTCTGGGTTTAATGAAGAAAAGTCACGTTCATCGTAGATTATTTTTTTAACTTGAAGCTTACACTGTATGCTTCATGAAAACTTTCTCTTCTTTCTAAATTTCGAAACATTACCTTCCTAAGATAGGAAAGCAACTTGTAGCCTCACTTTGACACAATCGTAAAGTTGCTAGGAGAAAACTTTAGAGCCTGTTGACTGTTGTCCTGAGTTTTTTTTTTTTCAAAACTGCTTTTTGGTCCATGTAATATCTAAAAGTCTATACAAGATGTCTGACTGTTTCAGTGGATGAAGCGCTTACGCGCTCGGCAGACTTACTGGAGAGGATACAGTCTGACGGCTCTCCCCCGCACTGTGTCAGCTCCATAGGCAGCCTGTCCACCAATGCTCTTCTCTCTGTGGATGCTGGTGCTGCCAAGCAAGGACATGTCTACTCCTACAGACGCAATCGCTCCAGTAGCGGGCCTGCCCGCTCCATGACTGTCTTCACTCCCATCCAGGAGGTAAGGGTCTTGCATGAGATTGTGCTGTCTTGTTTCCAAGTTGTCAGGTGGCCTGGGGAAATCCAGCACAAGTTGCTGGCAAACTTTCATTAATACAGCTATAAAAGAAGCATGCAGATGATGCCCAGTCCAAGATGTGCACAACATGCATGTAGCCAGGTATTAAACTCATTGGATTCCCTTCCACTGATGGGCCACACTAGTGGATTCGTCCAAGGAAAGGGATGTGATGTTGTTCATTTGATTCGCAGTGACTCCCACACAGAATGACAACCAAATTATTATGTGCTCGCTGGCTCACATACGCAATTAATCTTGTACGGTTATTCCACCCACAGAATGACAATAAAGTGTAAATAATATACAAACTGGTGTACATAATGCACTTTCAGCTGAACTGGGTTACGATGAATATCATATTTGCAGTAGTCCTCAAGGCGATTCGGCTCTTTCGAGCATAAATGCATATGTAAAAACGCAGCCATTCTAATTCCGCAATTCACCAGTAGAGCGGGATCCGCACCCATTTCCTCGGATGAGTCCACTAGTATGGCCAATCAGTGGAAGGGATTCCAACTCATCTTTAAACTCATTTGTGAGTGGAGGTCACCTACATGGTCTTTTCTGGTTGTATCTATAAGAGTTAGCTAACAAATTGTGTAGGGTTTTCCAAGACCGCCTCATAATTATTACAGAACTAACCTAACATTTTTTCAAGGCTTTCTAAATGCAAGCTTTATGAAGTCTTGCCTGATTTTGAAGGTAGAAATATTGAATCCTTTTTAACACAGTATGTGTTTTTAATGAGGAAAATGATTTGTTTCAAATGTGAGTGTTTTTTGTGTGTTTTTTTTACATCTGCAGATCTTTCAGTCCTTTGGTTTTGATACTTATGTGAGGTAGATTAGCCACAGGACAATATTGTCTAAGATACTGCATATATATATATATATATATATATATATATATATATATATATATATATATATATATATATATATATATATATATATATATATATATATATATATGTAGAAGCCCTATAGTAAACCAAGATATTGAAACATGCATCTCCCTGTCCTAGCATGGAAGTGGTTTGCAAATAAGGAGCCAGATGAAAATAAAGGGAAAGTAAAATCTACTTCCAGTGTTTAAAGCCAGGCTATGTGTGTCCTTCAGGAACAAGGCAGTGTAGGATTTGGATCTGTTGTAGCCTGGTGCTCAGGAGGTGTTTGTGCTCCTTCAGGTGAATGACACACTTCTATGATGTTGCACTTCAAATCAGGTGTGATACCTGTGATACATGTACCCCTGTTCAGGTGCTGCTCTACTTTGCCTAGGTTGCTCACTTACTCACTCCCAGTGCTGTCATCTCAGCAGTACACACCACGGTCCTCCTCTCGGAGCCCACCCCTCTCCAGCCGGACCCCTCGTACAGGCACCCCCCGGTCAGGCACACCCCGGTCAGGTGCTCCCCGTGTGATGGAGGCAACATCCTCCCAGGCACGCCTTCGCAGCCGCTCTGTGTCCCCCTCCCTCCTCCATCCCCCCTCCCAGGTCCAGGTCCACACCCCCTCCTGGCTGGAGGACCTGGACACCCCAGTGATGCCTGACAGGAGAGAGAGGGACCTGACCAGGAAGGCTGTGCCAAGCTGGGTGGAAGACCTCAACACATCTGGAGTGTCCAGTGCTGTCTCCAGGGGCAGGCCCCAGACCAAGTCGCAGGCTCCCAGTTGGGTTCTGTCTGCAGCAGAGAAGTCTGATGTTGCCTCCACCTCCAGTGTGACCTGTGGGTTGGACCTGGGGCTTCCCTCCCACAACACCACTGTAGACTCCAGGCCGGGGCTCAACTATTCGGACCTGTACAGTGTGGAGGGCGGGGCCATGGGTGGGGAGGGAATTTCCAGGGCAGCAAAGGAGTCTCCCCGGCTTCGATCTCAGAGCCCAGGAAAGACTGTGACCTTTGACCCGGGGTTGCGGGACATCAGTGCCAATGACAGTTACCTTGACCGATCAAGGCAGCGCCATGCAGCGTCTAAAGCTGCAGACCTGAAGGCCAAGCTGGACAGGTACATAGAGGAGTTCGACTTCAACAAGCTCTTGGATAGGGGCGCCCAGGCTGGCAGCAGTGGCCTAGGGGGAGACAACTCTGAGCCTAAGGGAGATAACTCTGAACTAGGAGCCGTGCCGCGATGCTCCAGCATGGACACTGTGGCCCTGATGGCGGGCGGCCTGGGCCCCGGGTCCCACATCTCTGGAGCCAGCCCCATCCTCAAGTCCAGTGACCTGGGTACGTCTGGTGTGTTCCACACATCATGATGGCTTCTCTAGGAAAGGTGGCCATGGAGTAAACAATAGGAATATGATTGCTAGATGCCTTCATTAATTCATCAAATATGTTGTAAAAAGTTTGTGAATTATTATGAAAATGTTGAAGAATTAAAAGAAGTGTTCTTTACAAATTTCAGATGTTTTTTTCCTCTCAACAAGAACAAAGTATTTGCTAATGTGGAGAGGAGAAATAGAGATGATATATGACAAAGTAAAATGTGCTCTGTTTTTAAAGTGGCTAGTGTTTTTCATTACATGATGAAAAAAAAACAAATTTTGGTAATAATTAATCACTCCTTGTCCAGTACATTGAATTGAACCTTCTTTTGTCACCAGAATTGCGTCAAGATATTCCTGATTATGATTACATTTTGGATGTGATCTTTAATCTCATGCTTGGTTTGCTGTCTTTGACTGTGGCAGATGAGAATGCAATGGCAGGAGTCAAAGGCCATGGAAGTGGTGCTGCTAGTGTAAACACTGACCAAATTTTGGATGGAGATCGACCGTGGGAAAAAACAGCCAAGTAGTAAGTACTGTTAACATGTGTCCATAGATGTACATGTACATACCATTTGGATTCTTTCAATGTGTTGTAATAATTCAGGCTTCTTCATTCTGACAGAGGAAACTGAGTAGTTAAAGAATGTAGAAATGCAGCCATTGTGTGTAAATGAACATGAGTCATGAACTGTCATTAATTTTGTTTTTGATTTTTTTGCAGCAAAGACTCTGTTTTACCAGGACCTGGCCTCAATTTATCCCCAGAGGTAATCTTTGCTTTCTCCATCTTGTGATGCTGTTTGCTCTTGGACTAAGTGTATGCTAGGTTTTTTTTTAACTTTCTGGGAAAAGTTTATTCTTCCACAGTTTCACAAAAATTGCATCCATGAACTTATTAAAAATGCAGAAGAGAGAGAGAGAGAGAGAGAGAGAGAGAGAGAGAGAGAGAGAGAGAGAGAGAGAGAGAGAGAGAGGGTGGGTGATTGATCATTTAATCAGATTTTCCAAGGTAATTTCATGAAGTAGGCATAGCTGCCTGTCTTACATTCAGCCCTTGTTAAAGTTAGCAAACAAACAAATCCCACACTCCATCCCCCAACCCACTCAAAATTAATTTGATTACCTTGGTCACAATGAATTCCTGGCAACAAGATGCCACACAGAATATATAATTGCAAATGGGTTTTGAAATAAAATGAGAAATTACCTAGGATGATGGTATGAAAAAATCATGCAAGATTGATGTGAAATTCTGCTCAGATCTCTGTCTCTCTCTCTCTCTGTGTCTCTGTCTCTCTCTCTCTCTCTGTCTCTCTCTCTCTCTCTCTCTCTCTCTCTCTCTCTCTCTCTCTCTCTCTCTCTCTCTCTCTCTCTCTCTCTCTCTCTCTCTCTCTCTCTCTCTCTCTCTCTCTCTCTCTCTCTCTCTCTCTCACACACACATACACACACACAAACACACACACACACACACTCACACACACACACACACACTCACACCCTCACTCACACACACACACTCACAAAGGGGGAAGAGGTGGGATGCCAGGCCAACAGAAATAATGAGAAAGGCATGATGATGGAGTGGTTGCCTGACCACAAGGAGACAACTAGTTATAAAGTTAGACAGATGGGTGAGGTGACTGGTGAGGTGTGATTGGTGTTGTCAACACATTGCTATGCCTATTGCAGGATGGGCTGAGGCTGAGTGGCAGTGGGCAGCCAGGCAGTATGGAGGCCCTGAAGAACATGTACTTCCGCCTCCAGGCAGAGGAGCAGAACTCCTCCAGAGACCCCGACTCCACAGTGCAGGTCAGACAGTTTGATCCAGTCCTTACACTTTTTGGAATGGATTGATTCCGTGTTGCATGTTCACCGCTGTTTCCGTAGTCTGCTTCGTCGTGTTTGGTTAGACTGAGAAACAATATAGGGAAAGTTGACTGACCTCTTATAAATGTTTGTTTGCTCTTTTAGGAAATGTATTTCATGTTGTTGTTTTTTTAATTGGTTTAAGTTTTTCTTGATTACCATTGCAGCTTATGGTGGCAATAGGAATGAAACTAATTCTCTAGAGATTCTAGATGGATGATCAAATTCTGCAGGTGGTTATCATAGAAATGTCCTGTGTAGGAGCTAGCAGGACTTGACAGATATCAAATAAAATATAATATATCAAGAAATTAAGAATCTGCTGGAAAATGCCTGTGTCATGGGATAAAGCAAGTTCTTTCTGGATGTGATGACATGCTGTTCCATGTCTCTGAGGGTGAAACTTTCAGTCTGTCTCTCCTGTGTCATGGGATAAAGCAAGTTCTTTCTGGATGTGATGACATGCTATTCCATGTCTCTGAGGGTGAAACTTTCAGTCTGTCTCTCCTTGGCACTGTGGCAGGCAGCTGGTGCAGGGGGAGGAGGGGAGCTGCCGCTACCAGCTCTCAAGGGCTACAACTTCATGGCGGAGCCAGGAGGTCATTCACTGGAAAAGTAGGTTGCCTCCCTTTGCCTACCAAGTCATTCTGCATGAAATCCTGTTGAAGGTGTTTGGTGGCCAGATCAATCATGATGCTTCCATTCACTTTCAATTTTGCACGAGAATGCCACACTAGTGAATCATACTTTATCTGTAACATTTTCATTATTTCTCATTTAGTACGTGTGAGCAGAATAGCCCATTTTATTTATATTATTAAAATAAAATTGTAAAAGCTTGCAATCACATTCACTATCTCTCTCAGATACACCCATCTCTCCAATTTAAAACAAACTTTTTAGTGCTCTCTTTGGACACAGTATCTGTTTGATCATGCATAGTCACTGTCATGGCCATGTACCTAATGCTCGTTTTGCATCTTTTCAGAGCCCTGGTGCATCTTTCAAGGCTCAAAAACTTGGTGCAAAGCAATGACAAAGCTGGTCCAAAGACATCTTGAGTGACAGTGAAATTCAGATGTGACCGTTGGACGGTCCGCAAGGGGATACATTTAAGCAGCATTCAAGCCGTTTTGCCTACCGTGCTAGGGTTGCACAGAAGATGATAGAAAAGAGGCAGTGGAAAATAGATTTAGACTGATGGAAAAGAATCTGATGTTCAGTGCTCAGTGATGTAAAGAAAACCGGTCTGTTCACTGCCAGAGCAGAATTGTATGTTTCCCCAGATGTTCATAGAAAATTCATGGAGACCAACTTCATAGCCATCATTTTGATCTGCCTCATTCTTCTCATAAACAAACGGCCTGAACGGAATCGGTGACGAGGACATCAGGGCACATGCATCGTGAGGGTGTGTTTCATCAGCATGACACTTGAAGCCGTCTTTATGGTAGAGGATAGTCAGACCTTCTAGCATCTGATTATGTATTTACTGTAGAGGAAGAAGATGAGTTTTGTGTGGGCAAGAATGTGGGACAGATTCCATTGTGATTACAAGTAGTGGTCTGAGGAGCTCTGTTTACTCCATGGATGTGCAAACTGTGCCTTCAGAATTCTGAGTTTTAATTGATGTCTTTTTCTTCTTTTTTGTGTGTGTTGGTCTCTCTCCTTTGCCTAGAGCAAGGAAAATTACACACTGTGATACACATCATACATGCATTTGTTCATCAGAAAACTCATTGGTGTTATGAGGGAAATATTGTCTGGCTATTTGTTAGTAGAATTTACACCAGTGAGCACTTTTTACCAAGTGGTAGCATTTCACTTTATCCTGCTGCTGTACTGGAAGTAACAACAACAAAATCAACCAACCACAAATAATTTATCTTATGTCATGATTCAGCATGGCAATCATTTACCTTTTAGGCAGAACTTTTTTTATTGGTCATGTTTTCATACTCTTCAATATTGATGTCTCCTTCTTCTGTGAGTGATGTCAGATATAGTTGTAATCTACACTGCTCTTTAGTATTACACAGTATTTATTGCCCAACAACTGAAAATAAATACATGTATAAAGTTGATCTCCTTTTTATGTTTTAACCCCTTAATTCAGTAATATAGAAATCTGCTCAATATACAATCAAAGCTCAAGCTCAAGCTCTCTCTCTCTCTCTCTCTCTCTCTCCAAAGTTACCTGCAGCAGGCAATATGAGACAGCAGCCCCATCTCCCATGTCCACAGCACTTAGCAGTGAGGGCAAGTTATGGCCATGTCCAAACCAACAGGTGCTGCAATGCAAAATTTTCACACTTCTTGATGGTAATCTTTATATGTCCTTTTTGGGGGAAATTCTTTAGGGGAATTTTCACCCCCGGTCAGCATTGTGCAGCGCCCAATGACCAGGTATATTCCTCAGTAGGAGAAGCTATGTGGTCGAGGCACCTTGCCCAAGGATGCAGCTCTGTGATACTGGGCAGTTTTGAACACTGCATCAAGCAGTCACAAGTGACTGCAGGTCAAACGGTCTAACCACTCGGAAACCCAGCCCTCACTTCTGCTGTCAATGGCAAGGAAATTTTGATCCTTAAAACATTTGCCTCTCTAATTGTTGCTTTTCAGGAACTGCACTCTCTCTCTCTCTCTCTCAATGAAAGCAGGTTATGACCTCCAGTCTTGCCAGAGGTAACATTTTTCTTTAGATCCTGAAGAACAGGGAGTGAAAGGGAAGGTGGAGTAGCAGCAAGACAGGCCTGAGTGAAAGGGAAAGTGGAGTAGCAGCAAGTCAGGCCTGAGTGAAAGGGAAAGTGGAGTAGCAGCAAGACAGGCCTGAGTGAAAGGGAAAGTGGAGTAGCAGCAAGACAGGCCTCAGTAGAAAGGAAGGTGGAGTAGCAGCAAGACAGGCCTGAGTGAAAGGGAAAGTGGAGTAGCAGCAAGTCAGGCCTGAGTGAAAGGGAAAGTGGAGTAGCAGCAAGACAGGCCTGAGTGAAAGGGAAAGTGGAGTAGCAGCAAGACAGGCCTGAGTGAAAGGGAAAGTGGAGTAGCAGCAAGACAGGCCTGAGTGAAAGGGAAAGTGGAGTAGCAGCAAGACAGGCCTCAGTAGAAAGGAAGGTGGAGTAGCAGCAAGACAGGCCTCAGTAGAAAGGAAGGTGGAGTAGCAGCAAGACAGGCCTGAGTGAAAGGGAAAGTGGAGTCAGCTGTTGTCAAACTCGTACAGAAATTGTAATGTCCACAAGAAATTGCTGTAAAAAGTTCTTATTCAACTTGACTGCCATGTGGCTAAATAAACATTTGCAAAGCCAAAACTGCTTGCTCAAAGTAACATCCTTTATTCAGGAAATCCTGGCCACACTGTAACAATTCACACAGTGAACAGAGCAGTCCCACTACTGGCAGGCATGGAGTGACGTCATGGACATGAACCATCTACAGTAATATAACTGGCACACTTCCCAGTTGGTCAGATATTAATTCAGAACAGACCACAAATCATCATGGGAATCACTAAGTCAATGAGAAGTAGGCAAAGAGAGAAGTGGATGAGTAGTCATTGGTAGTCTAGGCTAATCATTATTGTTCCTTGTGTTTTCACACAGCTCCCTCCACCCGAGGAGCATCCAGTTCAGTCTACCCATCCCTCTTAGAAACATGTGGTGTCTGCCATTTCAGGAGAAAAGCAAAAAGAAGAGAGCATAGACAAATGCAAGTGATACAAATAACCATTGTGTTCAAAAGGAAGTTGTAGTCTTCAAGTGAACAAGGTGAAGCCTCAGTGAGAGCCATTCTAAAGTCATTTATTTTTCAATGTTTGCTCCATTCCCTTATAACCACAGAGGATGAGTGAAGGAGCCAGTATAAAAACTAAAAATCCACTAGATGCTGTTAACACAAAGTTCAGTCATGTAAGAAAGAAAACCAAACAAAAAACTCAATCTTCAAAAGCATTATCAGGGGCAAAAATGTTCAATTGCTGATACTCTTTTACAACCATAGCACACATAAGAGGGATAAGATCTTGAACACAAAGGATGCATTCATGTCTTACTATCAAAGCATCCAATTCCAGACTGCCCATTACTGCTAGCAATAAAAGGACCTTTTCTGCCCAAGCCCTAGAACATGAAACCCCATCCTAAGCTCATCACAGCACATTCATTGAAGATAAAATACCAAAAGTCATCTTTATATTTCATAATCATCTCTGATGCATGGGGTAATACCAAGGATTGCTAGCACATACACCCCCCACCCACCCCCACCCCCAGTCTCTACAAGGCTACAAAACATTCATCCACAGCACATTGCAGGGGCCCTAAATCAACTCACACACTCTTAGCAAGATTTACACACACACAAATCATTCAGTGATAAATAGATAACAAAGCACTCAAACATTCCAGCAAGCCAAACTGTATTGATGAGACAAGCACTATCATTACAATCTGTGAGGCAAGACACAAGCAAACATGCCATTACTTTCTCTGCCATTTCATAGTTCATACAGCACGGTACCTGCGACTCAATTAGAGAGTAAAACATTTCATGTCTGCATCCAGCAGCAGTTTTCTAGCCCCCCCCCCCCCCAAAGTTGTGGTGATGTTAACCAGACCCTGTTTTTTCCTGACAACCCTAAATTTTCTTTCGATTCATAGAAAGAAAAAAAAGGAAGGTTAACAACAAACCATGTGCTATTCCGTCTTCCTTATAAGCACTTTTAAGTACTTAAGTGTTTTCAGCAAAAGAGAAATTTTATGTTTAGATGAATCTACTGTAAACATGACATTTCTTCGCACACACGCAAACACACACACAGAGTCAGACCTACTTACTAACTTGTTTTTTAAATCACGTCACCTTAACTTTTTTGGGGGGTGGGTGGGGGTGGGGGTTGTTTGACATGAGACCCACATGGAAATGACAATGAAGGCAAACCCAACATCTGCATTGCAGTGACTTAGTAGTATACTAACAATTATGGCCGATTAAGTATTGTAATAAAAGAATTTTTTTACTCAGTCTTTATATCTACTGACAATTGTGGCAGATACCGTGTAGTAAAGTCCGACTATCTGAACTCAATATTAGAACTTAAGTCTACTGACAATTTTGGCCAATTTGGTGTAGTACAGATAGAATATCCCTTGTCAGAATCTAAGTCTGATGATGATTATGGCCAATTTGGTGAACTAATGACAGAGTATCTTGACCTTGTCAGACCTTATGTCTGCTGATAAATTATGGTCGATTTAGTGAAGTATTGACATAACACTGCCAAACTTATCTCTCCTAATCAACCACCATTATTGTCATATAGCTAGTTGTTGCAACAGATGCAAATAAATTTGTTCGACTGCATGTGGTGCACTTAGGTGCACTACCATAACAATAGTGAGAAAAAAAATCCTGTCTTCAAATTACTGACCTTCAAAGTTTAATATCATTATTACTGTTTATTTTTATGACAACATTTCCATGACATTAACTTGCATTTGAATGCATGTAATAGACAATTATTCAAAGAAAGTCATTTCATTAAACAAAATGTGCTATCACAGTATCAGTGTGCAAAATCACCAAGCCTGTGAGCCACTTAAATATCAAACACTGCTCTTGGAATTTTATTATGCCAAGTTAATGTGGGCACGTTTCTGTTACAAATCAGTCACCACCTTTCTCTGTAACCCAATTATCTGCATTCTTCTATTTTGAAAAACACAAAAGGATAACAAAGGTCATGAACCCTAACAGCAAAGATGATTAAGGCAAACAATTACACAGGCAAAAATGCTTTCATTGAATCTCAGCACACACTGGCCAGACAGAAAAAACACACACTTTTCAGAAGTCTCCCCTCCTGCATGAGTGCATAGAGGGCTCCTCAACCTCTGCTTGCCTATTGAAACCCTGTCTTTTGACAGGCGGATTTAGGCAAGTAAACTTTGGCATTTTATATTACATGCAAGGCCCAGTGCCATGGTTCAATCTATGGGACAGGAGAAATCTGGATGATTACACACTTTCACCGCAAACAAATGTTCTACAGTACATGCATTTTTACTGTTTGGAAGAACACATCATCAAAGGTTTGATGAAATGGGCAGCCAGACCAGCAGTCAGATTTATCTTTAAAGACCTTGGACAGGACTTCCTATGAACTGACTTGTTGAACTCAATGTCTCATTACTTGGCCACTAATCATAAAAGGCATTGCAGAGCTGCATCTTTATTTATTTTAATTTTACACACTTTCATGCCAAGAACACAAAAACCACAAGGCAAGCACCATTAAATACTGACATGGTTGACAGTAAAGACAAGGGATGACATTGAACATTATGCTGCATGAGATAAACAAACATGCTGCTAAAGAAAACAACTGAAAATAAATACTTGATATAAATACTTTCATTTCTCTATTCAAATCAATTTGCACCTCATGGCATCCTGCTGCAATACAGCTTAAACATAAGCTTTTATTTGTTTGTGTATGTGTGCTTGTGTGTGTGTGTTTAAGCAGAACTGGCCATTTGCAAGCAAATGTAGTCAAAGAAATGCAGTCAAAGTGGCAAAAGTTTTACCAGCCTGCTATAAAACAAAGGCACAAAACAGGTTCAGCAAGCATGAAATGCAGTCTGGATAGACAAGCAATACTTGGCGAGAGCCACTGTTGTGGGGCTGTCTGCCTAAGTGCCTTTTGATTACTCAAAATGTAAACATGCACTGTATGAAAATACATTTCACCTGATTGAGATGGATGGAGATAATGGAAATTATTTTCCTCTTGCAACATGGCTTAACATAAACACTGTTTGAATGCCAGGACCAACTGAGTAAGCACAGTCCTGACATCCATGAATGCTTGCCATTCCAAATGATGACCAATATTCCCAATCACTATTTTCTTTATAAATGCTATGCATGGACAAACTTCAAACCCTCAGCAGGTGGCCTCTTGGAACTACCCACTGACAAGGTCTTTTGACCGGGTCATGGACGTTTCGCCCCATTTGTGACATTCGGAACGTCGTTTAGCTTAAGATTACACCCGAATCACGCACACCGTTAAGGTGCATGGAGTACAGTACCGCCGAGCAAGATGTTTGTCACAAAACGCAGATACATTAACGCGGCCGGATCTTAGCTAAACGACGTTCCGAATGTCGCAAATGGGGCGAAACGTCCAGCACCCTTTTGACCTACTTGCCATACCCCTGAGAACCTGACACTCACACATAGTCAAGTTGAGTAGCAAATGCTGGTGCTGAAAAAAGCTTTCACCATCCAATACAAAAGTTGCCTCTCATCTTTAAATAAATTAAGATATGGTGCACACACACGTGAGTCAAGTCTCAGGCAAAAAGAGCTCAGCCTCCCACTTTCCTAGTAGCAGTCTGTGCTAAAGGCAGTTCAGCTTGATGTACTCTTTCAGCTTCCAGGGCAGAGGCAGACAGTCCACTCGATGGAGCTGTTGACAGTTAGCCAGTTGGACACGGATTCTTTGCTTGGTCAGGTGCACCAAGGGCGGGGGGCGCACTTGGCAGTTCTGCTCCCAGAACTCATAGATCTCCTCGATGAGTGGAGATGCTGCAGCACCATACTGAAACAGCAGTGTGGCTTTGTTCTCCAATCCAAGGTCTGCTCCTGACAGCACCAGCAGCCTCACCACTCCAGCATACAGCGAGCTGACTGAGGTGGCTACCCCTGTCACCTCCTGATCAGGGATGGTGGCCAGCTTGGAAATGGGATCTGCTGCCACTCGCTGCATGGTGGGTGTGATGAGTTTGTTCTCCACCTCCACGAACCCTCCAGTCTGGTCCTTGGTGCAGAGCTGGAGTGCCAGGTGGAGGCAGCAAAGGGAGAAGGGCTGGATCCGGATGTTGGGATCAGCTCCCGACGTTAGGAGGGCCTCCACAATACCCACCGAGTTGTACTGGAATTGCAGCAGCTTGTCTCTTTGGCTCTTGGTTGACTCGAGTCTTTCCTTGTCAAAGAGGACTTTGGCATCATTCAGGTATGAAAGGCTGTGAAGCATAGCTTTCATAGCGAGGAGGAGAGCAGAGTTACCTCGCACGTCTGTGATGTTGATGTGCTTACTGGGTGTTTGAGACAGGAGCAGCCGAACACAGGCAAGATCACCTCGCATTGCTGACATATGCAGCGGTGTATATTTGCTTCCCCCACACCTTCGAGTAAGCTGCATTTCTGAACAAAGTGGCAACATTTTTTTCATGATGTAGGCATCACCAAGTTCAGCTACGTACAGGAGTGTTGTGTCACTCTTACTATCTGTCAAGTTCACATCACAGCCTGCTGAACACAGCAAATCGACTAGCTTGTGACCATCTTCACGACTAATGTCACCCGATTTGATTGCTGACAACACAGTGTGTATCATGCGTCCCTCCTTCGTGGGCAAATTTGGACTACAACCATTGTCAAGGAAGACTTTGACCATGTCGGCGTAACCAAGTGTACAAGCCAACTGAACAGGATTTTCCTGCTTCAACTGAAGCAGATTTGATTCTGATTCGAGGCTCAGCAAACGTACCAAAAGTGTACTATCCCTAAGCCTCACAGCATCACACAGAGTCAATTCCTTGACATCATTCTCTTTGATGAGTGTCAGTCTTTCCGATGGCGACTGGGACGATGCTTTCGTCGTTAATTTGCAACAGCTCATTGTGCAATACATCTGCAGCATCACTTCACACCAAGAATGCAGCCTTTCCTGTTTCGAAGATTCAGACATACAGGCTCGATGGTAGTTGCACCACAGAAGATATATTTGGAAGATTATTCACACACACACGCGACACGGGTGTCTAGTCAACTGCAGCTCCGATGAAATGACGGTGGACCACCGCGAACGCGAAGCGGATGAACAGCAGACACTATGACCACACAGAAAGCAACATAATCCATTATGATGTCCAGATGAACGAAATGAGTCTGGTACCAATAAAATCGATGGCTTCTTAGACTTAGCAGTCAAGAAGTTGCTGTTAGTTCAGGCATAGTGCTCGGCGACGGCAGGGCGAGGTGCCCTTTTCATGCAAAGCTATGCAAGAAGCGTAGTTTCTATCTCTTGAAGAGACTACATTGCACATTTCAAAGAAAATCAAACAATATCAAATATTCAAATTAATTTGCACCGATGAAAATGAATGGCCGGGGAAGAGTTCACTAGGGGTCATATGGTAATTAGCAGCTGCGCCATGATGGTAGGTTACAAAACTTCCGGTGCTATATGTTGGGGTTTGTTTCGGGTCTGTGATGAGGAGTGATTATCGCTAGATCGTGGCAAAAGGGTGTCATTAAAGCATGCAAAAAGTTTAATTATATAAAAAACTAATCGAAAATAGTCATAATAGACTATTGTCACGTATACTTTCTGCACAAAACCCACAGAAGAGAAGTAAACAAACCACACCGTCACCGTGCATACCTAGCAGACGAACACGATCGAACCGTAGCCACTACGCCAGCAGACGATCCAGCTAGTGTGATATAATGTTTCATGTAAAGCTCGAATGATTGGCAGCAGATAACTGTTTAGTTCTGGCTTGAATTGACTATTTCGTTTCCCTGGTCAAGCGAGGACAGAAAATTCACGATCATAGAGTCGTTGAGTGCATGATCAACTTGCCCGCATTCGGCGTAATGTAACGTAAGATTATGACAAGAAAATTGCATTAAAATTTAAAGCACAAAACAAAGTTTCATGACAACTAAATTCACCAATTATATTAATAACTGACCATTTTTACACCTACAGCTATGTGCTAAAACCTTACATACAAAGCAAACAAAACATACTTGCTGGGATCAGTGTCCCGGTCACGCATCAAAACTCGATCAGTGCACAGTGATCGTATCGCTTTTCTCTTATATGTTTATCTGCTCCGACATGGTAAGCTGGCTGTGCCAAGAAACCAACATCTAAAATAATTAGAGTTAGTTGATACATTTTTCTTTCTAAGGTAATGTCCGTGAGGAAGAAAACGTATATACGTTGACTTTCGCAAGCCCGGCCGATGCCTGTCGATTTTACCTCAACAAAATTGAGGTGATCGGCGGGCTCGATCCATACCAGCTGACGCTCCCTGTGGGTTAGGGTGTGTGTGTGTTTGTGTGTGTGTGTGTGTGTGTGTGTGTGTGTGTGTGTGTGTGTGTGTGTGTGTGTGTGTGTGTGTGTAAGAATTGACCCACCGCGCGTCTCCCTTCGCGATTCGTAAGAGGCGAATAACTATAGGTACATCGTGACTTGATTTCCGTTTGCTCGATTCTAGCGATTGTCGTGCTTGATGGCCTTACATAGCCTACAATAATTTTAAAAGGCTGATATGCCGTAAAACTCAATCCATCCATCCATCCATCGCGATTCGTAAGAGGCGAATAACTAGGTACATCGTGACTTGATTTGCGCTTACTCGGAACTATTTTAGTGGTTTTTGTGCTCGGTGGCCTTACGTACGTAGTCTACAAAGGCTGATAAGCCGTAAAACTCCATCCATCGATCCACCCATCCATCCATCCATACCAGCTGACGAAGGACCAACTTGATCCGGAGGAACACTCCGCCACAACGAGTGCCATGGACATATTTAATTGTTGTACTCGGAACATCGGCGTACACTTTGGAAGAGTTCAAGAATAATAGGTTTTTGGAAGTCTATCGATTCTTCGTAGCAGGATTCGTGGGAGATGTCTGCTGATTCTCGCCGGGTGTTTGTCTCGAAAGGTCACATCTATTTTGTAAATCTTCTTTTTCCATCCTCTTCGTCTAGCTTCGGTCACCCTTGGCACTATCGGACCCAGATTGGTTTTCTCTGATGTTATAAAGTAGTAGGAGCGTTTGACTCCTCTTAATTTGTCTTTTTGTTGGTTGTTAAAATAATTTTTCACGCAGCAAGAAGTCGGCATGTTTGCACGTCTCCCGTAGGTAGCACAGCTCAGCAAGACAGCGCTCGCCTCCTACCAACATGGCTGAAAGCACGTGGCTTCTACAAATAACTCCGGAAGTGACGACAACGCGTCGCCGACCAATTACTTTTGGCGGGAGACTGACCGATCGACAGAGGGATGATAACCAATCACGTAAAGAAAAGAATCAAACTGTGCTTAACTCTTGTAGCATGCAGTGTGACACACACTTTGTGTACCAGTGTGCAGCCTGTCTGACAATCCTCGGAGATTCTGAAGCATGGGATAGTGCCAATGAAACGCTCCGAGCAGTCCTACTTCGTCGTGAGTTGACACTGTAAAGACGTGACTGTTTTGGACGTTGTTGTTGTTGCGTACCTGGGCTAAACACTCCCAGGATCACCCAAGTGGGTGAGATGATTGCGTGTGTGACTGTTTTTGAACACCCCGCCATATAGGCAGCCATACTCCGTCTTCAGGGGATTAAGACGAACCCGGAAGGATGAACAGGCCTTAATGGCCTCAAGCATCTTACAAGTACAAGTACAAGATATCTGTCTCCAGAGAATGCCAGTATGTTAGGAGCTTACCACGACTGAATATAATCCCCACATAACAGTACAACATACCAACATTTTGCTGTAGCCTTGGTTTTTGGCTGGAGTCAACACATAACAACAGCGTTTGCCCAAGGCAAGGTTTTGGACTGACGTTGAGCTCGACGTGTTTTTTGTTGGAAGCAAGACGTATTGGGCAGTAAGCCAGTTTCTTCTGGCACAGTAGGCTGATAGATGTGGTGGTGTTTTCTAAAGCGAATTGAAATCCATCTGCTGCTCGGGTGTTTGATTCTATATCAGTATATGTTTATTTGTTATGAATTTCTGTGGTTTTCTCGGAATCTGTATGAATTGTTGAGCGAGTGAGTCGATTTGGACGTTAGATTTGTAGTGCTGTACTATTTGACACAAATGAAAGACCAAATCGATGCATGATATTACCAACGTTCAAGAGTTGTATCCCTTTTCCACTACGAATGACTGTAATTATGAGAACGTTTGTTTGAAAAATACACAATGCATTCGTTCTTCTATGCAGGCACATCAGGCAATTTGATAACTGTCAAAGAACTGCTGACCTCTACTGACAAAACCAACACCGGAAGGTAATGTTAGACCGTATACTTCAGTAACGTCATTCAACATTTTTCTAACGTTGTCATAGAAAATGGTTCTTACATTAGAGATGAAGCAAATTTAAAGCCTTATTTCTTTTATCTAGTGCACCATACTGTACTCCTGTAGTATTTTTTTAATTAGTTGATGCCTATCAACCCCATATTTTTTGTCTGTCATGTACTTGGAGGAGTAATGCCAGATTTTCTTACCTTTACATAAGAGTGGCAAAGCTGTTCAACTAAGCTCTCCTCAGTTTCTTTTGTTTTTCAGAAGATCATCTATTCAAAATTTGATATGACATCTGCAGATGGGTGCCACTCACATGTTAAAGTTAGGGTGAGGGTTTGGGGTAGAGTTAGAACTAACATTAATGCTAGCACTTGTGTGTGACACCTGTCTGCAGTAGGTTTCTTTGGGGGGAGGCTGGGAAACCACTTGAGAATGAACTCTTGACATTCTAGTGTATCTTCCAAAAATGACACAAAAAATGTAATTATACCAGTATACCTGGCAGCCTCTGTAATAACCTGCTTACATTTTCAGCACCTACCACCTGCTAAGCTGTGGTAAGTGTGGAAAGGTGGTGGGGCGTCTCTACAGGACCACATCCGCTGCCCTGGAATCAGTCAAAGACAAGTTTGCCTTGTTTGTGGACGACATAATGCTGTGAGTGTTGTCTGTGCACCTGAGGACAAAATGCAAACAGACCTTAGTTTCCAACAGCTCAGGCAGTTGTAACTTACTGGCTTATTTCCAAGGTCATCTATGCTTGTATAAAGCTACAAAGGCTGACGCTGTTTCAGTATGGAACCAAGGCAATGCTGCTCAATGATGAAATCTATGAATTCTGAAAGTAGACTAGCCAAGTTCTGAGGGGCATTGCTTACGCTTTGAACCTTGCAAAATCTTGCAGGAATAGGTCGTTGT
This sequence comes from Theodoxus fluviatilis, assembly GCA_034096865.1. Lineage (NCBI taxonomy): Eukaryota > Metazoa > Mollusca > Gastropoda > Cycloneritida > Neritidae > Theodoxus > Theodoxus fluviatilis. The sequence goes on along the minus strand of JAWQFJ010002535.1, from coordinate 73,467 downwards.
CAACATGTGTTAACATGATGAAAGCAGATACAAAGGCAGTCAAATGTTTGACACATGTTGACACTGGTCTAATATTTGCCAACTAGGTATGCTAAGCAATGCATCCCTGAATTGTTCAGCTAGAACCAGAGTTATAATGCTGCTGCTCTACCAGGTGAACAGCAGGTGTAACAGACAGCCAAAGCCACTAGATGTCCCCCACACCAGTGGGAACCCCAAGTTGCTGAGCTATCAGGACCGGCTCCAGGAGCTAAACCAGGACCAGCCCTAAGCAGGCCAAGAGTCTCCACTCAGGGGCAAGAGTCCACTAGGGGGCAAGAGTCCACTAGGGGGCAAGTGTCCACTAGGGGGCAAGAGTCCACTATAGGGGGCAGAAGGGCAGGGTCAGATCATTCAGATCCAACCTTGTGTTCACATCTCCAAATAATATCAACCCTAGCCCATGCTCAACAACAGTCCATCTTGTGTTTTCAGCATATGACAATGTAAAGAGATGAAGATCGAGGTAATTGAAAGGTGTTGGATACTTTAATGACATGTGTGCATGAAGATGTTAGTAGTCACAATATATATCTTTATAATTTTATGGTGCCAGCTGAATTTGAAATCATGTTGAGAAATCAATATTGATGTTGTCCTTCTGACCTCGATGGAGATGGTGTGTTCTATGATGGCAGTGCTTGTGTGAAGTGATGTGCTGTGTAGTATTCTGTGCTGGGGATGAAGTTGTGGTGAGGAATGAATCTGAACCACCATGCAAGAAGTTGGGGTGCACATCCTTATTGCAGCTTGACACACACGATATGCTGCTCAATGGTGTCCAAGGGTGAAACTTCATGCACACACGAACACATGTGCGTGTGCATGCATACACACACCACACACACACCCACACACACACACACACACACACACACACACACACACACACACACACACACACACACACACACACACACACACACACTCACACACACACACACACACACTTACGCACACACTTATACACACACACATGCAATTTCATGAATATTTGTGACAATAATAGAAGTGGTGGTGGTGATGGTGATGATGATGATTATCTGTTTGGTGCAGGTATGAGCTGGGCAGTGGTCCTGTGCCAGAGGAGGCAGTGGGCCAGACACCGATATCCTTCACCCAGCTGTGGACCGAAGTACAAAAGGCAGGTTTCATGATATTGCAGACTGCAGTTTCCCTCTTACACCCAATCATTCATAAAAAATAAAGTCAACCATGGGCCCAAAAACAGTTTGCACAAAGAGTTCAACTTTATTTCTACTATATGAACATCCTTATTTCCAAAGTTATTGATGTTCAAAGAAGCTATATCCTGAAACCACAAAAAATGCTTTTACAACTTCAGTGCATCATAACTGCCACAAAATGTTGTTTGGAAGCAACCAATGACAATCATCTTTACCATACACTATGTACACCTTAAGAAAAGTAGTAAACTTGCAATAAAAGTGACAACATTGATCAGAATGATGGTTGACAGATAAATGACGCTTATTTAGTATAATTCCGTCTTTACCGTTTCCTGTAGACCTGAGGAGTCATCACTAGATAAACAAATCATTCTAAAATTGAAAACAAACATCTATAAATCATATCCACATAACAGATAGATATTTGACTCGACCACAATGACATGGGTGGACTCAAACGAACCCACAACCCCCCCCCCCCCTCCTTCAAAAACGGGGTCAAACTCGCAGTTACTTGCAACAATCCCAAACTTCTTCAATTTATTTACAACCTAACATATGGCCATAGAAAAGCAATCAGAAATGCATACATGCAAACTTTAAGGGGGCACAGAGCCTTTGCTACTTAAAAAAAAATCATCAAAAATCGAGTTTTGAGTTTAACACAGAAATGAAGTCTGTAAAGTCTCCACAACACTTGAGCGCGATCGATTTGCAAACTGTAGATTTCTTTATTTATTAATTAGTTATTTGAGAGAGGTACCCATAACCGAAGTTTTGAAAAAGCACAACCTGGTTGTCAAAAACTGTCATTTAGAGTGCTTGGATACGAGGTCTTTCTCTCGGAAAAATGCCCAATGTTTGGTAAATTGCGGAAAGCGCTGTGATTGAGTTAATTAATGTTGAACTTCTTGTACGTTTCTGTTTTTGTATGTATGTACTATGTTTTTGCCACCGACAAAACAAATTTCCTTGTAAACAATGAGGACAATTAAGGTATCTTGTATCATGTAGCCTTCCGCTGAGCCTATTTCCGGCGCAGAGGAATATGATACAAATGAACTAGAGGCAAAATCTGAACCCAGCGCAAACCAATGAAAACCACGGAAAGAGACGGCCGTTTCGTTCCTTGCCTCTCATTGGCCAGCTTGTCATGAGGTCAGCGCGTGATCACGGCCGAAGCTGAGCGAGGCTTGCAGACGCGACTACGGGAATACCCGACTGTCAGCGTCGCCAACGTTCATCAGATTTTACCCACAAACTTTCAGTGTACATAATAAAATTTCAAAAACAAGCAATTACAAGAATGGGAGACGAAGGGAAAACTTCCTAGCGATTAAAATTCTGCACACAAACTCGTAAATCATTCACTTACAGAAGACAAACACTGAAAAATGGGTGCGTGTGTCGCTTTGTTGAACGTTGGCTTGACGAATGTTGCTGACAGACACCACAAAACTATCAAAAGGCTCAAAAACGAAGAAATATATCACTCTCTACGAGGTATCTCAATCTCTTTCCTACATTCAAATGAGTTGAAGAGCTTGAAACGTCATGTCCACGCCAATGCTCGGAGATTTCCGTGAAAAAGGAAAGTTGCCGAACGTGTGATTTGGAGTACAGACATCGGTCGGATCACAATAAAAATGTTAATTCTTTGCGATGTTTTAATTCTCTTGGCTAAAAACCTGCTTTCCAATGAAGATAATCAGTAAAGTAATGTTGAAAAGCAAAAATAACAAAGAAAAAAGAATGTGACATGTGACATTAGGCCTTGGTTATCCATTAGCACACGTGTGTTTTTTCTGACAGACGGTTTTCGGTTTTGTGATTGAAAAATTTCCATTCAGCTTTTATGCATTTATTTCATTTTTTTTATTTTTTTTTAACTCAAAGTCTAAGTCTGTGTGTTAATTGAGTTTGAAAACCCATTGTAATGATTTTTGGGGGTTATTTTATATTTGCATTCAAACTTTGAAATGGGGTCAACCAAGCAGAAAGAAATGTCGTCTATCAGGGTTTACACGTTCGCTTCGAATAACTCACTCAAACAAATGCTCAAACTCAAAATCTTTAGCTTTTATTTTTCCATTTGTATTACAAATACAGTATTTTAGAATGAAATGCAAACACAAATTATGAAAATCAACACTGAGAACTAGTAATTTGAAGGCAAAGTTTACACACATCAAATAAGCTGAATATCGTGAAACCTGCCGGAATGTAAGTCTAGGACAT
>JAWQFJ010002535.1:0-65000 GCA_034096865.1 Theodoxus fluviatilis | reverse complement strand
GGTGTGAATAAGGAAAAGTCAAGTTTTCCCTAGTTTTTCACTTCTCTCATATTGTTTAGGGAGACTCGGTGGGTCTATTCTGATCCCCAACCCACGACCCACCGCGTCTCCCTACGAGATTCGTAAGAGGCGAATAACTAGGGACACCGTGACTTTATTTGCGTGTACTCTAAAACTGTTCTAGTGATTTTTGTGCTTAATGGCCTTATATAGCCTACAAAGGCTGATAGGCCGTAAAACACCATCCATCCATCACCAACCCACAGGGGGCCCTAAGAGGTGATGGAAGCTGCAAGTTCCCAGTGAAGTTTTGAGTGCTCTAACCATTGTTACAGCCAAAAGAAAAAAATAGTTGTTACAGTATCAGGGCCCCCCCCCCCCCCAAAAAAAAAGGTAGGTGTGTGTGTATGATAAGTTGGCCTGAACTTTAAAATGAAATTTTCTTTTATCGAGAGGCCAGATTAAACATAACACTCTTTTGCTGAAATATACCCCCCCCCCCCCAAATTTTAATAATGATTCCCTGGGTGCTCTTGGGGCAGGGAAGATGAAATGGCTCACAATTTGATGATTACGGTTCATTTCTTTTTTTCCATGATTGGAAACAATTTTAGGGTCAGCAGAAAAAAATATGGTGGGTTGGGTTATCTTAACTTTTTTTTTGGTGGGGTGCCCTAAATGTTTTCAGATTTGGAGAATTGTTAACGCTGTTATTAGTACATGCTGTCCCAAGCAGTCTCTGAAGGGATGAACAAGAGGTATCCTAGACTCTTGTTGACAGAGCATGTACATGTACAGTGATGATGAATCTAGTCATGTCCACAAGTTGCAGTCTCGGGCATTTCTAATAATAATAATAATACAGATTACTTATACGCACATACCTTCCCTAATAGGCAAGCTCATGGCGTTTACAATGAAAAGTCCACACTCATACAAAGCATTCCAACATCGCACACTGTACAGTTGAATTAAAAGAAGAGTTAAATACAATACAATTAATTAACATAGCAGGCAATAAAAAAAACACGAAACATAAGAGAGGCACCTTGTAAAGCACCTCACTGCTCGTCAGAAAAGACTGACCGGAACAGGTGTGTCTTAAGGGAGGTTTTGAACTGGGACATGGAATCAGAGCGACAGACGGGGAAAGGTAGGCTATTCCACGTTACAGGGCCGATGTAAGAAAAAAAGCTCGCTGTCCTTGGGTTTTCTTTTTGTGACGGGGGACATGTAACATTTTGGTGTCTGCAGCTGAACGGTTATTTCTAGCGGGGGTGTAGACAGTGAGAATTTCTTTGAGTGCGTGTGGTGCAGTTTGATTGAAGAAGTTGAAACACATAGTGGCTAGCTTATACTCTATCCTCTGAGCGACGGGGAGCCAATGCAGTGCACGAAGGAGTTTGGATGTGGGAGTTCTCTTGGGACATCTAAAAACTAATCTAACAGCAGTGTTTTGGACTTTTTGCAGTTTGTTTAGCAGAGTGTCAGGAATGCCAGCAAGAAGAGAATTTCCATAATCAAGACGGGACAGAACAAGGGAAGTGACAAGGGTTTGAGTGGCCTGTTGTGAAAGATAGTGACGAATAGTGCTAATTTTCCTTAACTCGTAGTAAGCTATCTGGCAAACTTTGTTCACATGAACTCTCATAGAAAGATCATCATCGAACATGACACCTAAGTTCCTAACAGACTTTGAGAATTCTATCTCACTCTGACCTATGGTTAGTTTCAGGGCCTGACCAAATTCGCCTCTACCGCCAAGCAGGAGAGCTAATCCAGAGGACCTGTACCTCGAGCCCCGTCAAGTTTGCTGCTCTGGTTACAATATTGGAACATAATCTCAAATGTAGTGTACCTATTTGAGGGTATGGGTCTGTCCTTGTCACAATAAATTAGAACAAAAGACTTCTTGTATATGCATTTTACTGTAAAAATTTCACATTAGGGCATCATGCTTGCATGCATGCACTACTTGATGATGACATATCATGGCAATGCGGAAGAAAAAGGCGAATACTAAGAAATGCAGTAAGAGCAAAGGCATAGCAACTAAGAGTCTGTACAGAGACCAAAACATACTGTACAGTGCAGAGATGAATCAAGAGGATCGTAATAATTTGGGCATGATCACCAATTTCTCTACAATGGAAAATCCAGTTAGGACCTTTTTATTCTATCTTGAATATTCACATTTCACTTTCCATAATTAACTGTATTCCAGTTGGCACAGAGATGGACCTTGCGACTAGTCCTTGGAAATGATGCTTGTAACTGATGAGTAATCTCCAAATGCAACTGGCTGAAAAGTGTTTTGGTCAGAAAGCTATTGTAGTTCATAATCTCAGTCTATCCATGTTTCTGTCTTTGCAGTCTCCATGGGCATCTGATGTAGGTGGGTGGTGCTTCCAACTAAAACAACATTTTCTTAAATAAATAAAAAAATCTATATCTTGACAACACAATTCATAAAGGACTGCTTTCACATGGAGTCAAGTATTTCATTAACCCCTGTACTACATGGCTTCTGCCATCATTTTTCTTTGACAAATTTTTGCAAAAATGTATGTTAAGGGTGCAGACATTTTTTAAGGGGAATAAATCCCTACATGCCATAAAAGGGGATTTTAGCACTGCTGGGTAATACAGAGAAAGCACTGCAAATTAACATACATGGTACGTCTACAGAGCATTGCTTGCAGTGAGAATAGAATGTACAAGTCCCCAGCACTTAAAAAAGAAGTAATAGAAGATGGGTTCAGATATGAAGCAATACTGGTGATGAAGTTTTCAAGCTGCAGCTCAAGGGAACATGTGTATATATGTGTAAGCATAATGAAAATGTTCAAAAAGCTTGATCAAATGCGATGACTAGTGTTTGCACATTGTCTGTGGACTTCGATTTTGATTCTGACTGGTCCAACTGCCACCAATGGAGTACAATGGTGCAATGCAAGGAAATGCGGCTGAATAAGCAATGGAAGGCAAGGGTGTTGCAACAACAAAATGACTTGTTACAGACTTGTTAGTTCTGCAATACACTGCTGCAACCATCTTCAACCCAACCAACAAGAGGTGACGACTTCTTAGTTCCACAACAAGATGCTGCAACTGTCTTCAACCCAACCAACAAGACAAATGACAACAAGACAAATGACAACCAGACTGATGCCTTGAATAAACAGACATAGCTTATGCCTGGAGGACGACTGCACACAGCTTATTGTCTCGCCAAGTATTCACATGACACATTATCCATAACTATATGTCAATAGACAGGACATCCAGTTTAAATTATTTAAAAATTCAAATGCAAACAAATATCTTCTTAAGTGCTCATAGTGAGAAGTTGGGTCAACAACCCTTTTGGGACTTCAAGCAAATGCATACTGAAGATAATGCGCAAGCTGCATGCACAGTACATCATAAGTTAAAAGACAATCCACCACATGACAGCAATACATTTCCCAGGTATGTACAAGAAGTGTGCCCTACATTCGACCACATGCCAGCAATACATTTCCCAGGTATGTACAAGAAGTGTGCCCTACATTCCAAGGATGAGGCATGGGATGAACCTGAACAAATTTCGATATTTAAAAAATCCACAATACATCCATGTCTACATCTAGGACCAACAACATTTACACTACAGTATAATTGCAAACTCCCTGGATGGACAAAACAAGACAGCAAGCTTTCTAACGAAGGGCCTGCAGTGATTGTATCTGGACCTGTGCAGGCATGGTGGCTGTCAGGCAGTGAGTATTCCTAGAGTTTCAGGTGTTCTGGCACCAACTCTTCAGAGACTGCTGGGCGTGAGTACCCACATTCAACACAGGCACTGCATCACTGGATCAAGGCTGCCTTGTGTGTCGTGCCCCCAGCTCCAATAAATGATATGCAAGACAAACCAGGCCATCTAAGTGTGTTCCCAGTTTCCGTTGCAAAGAACAGTTTCAACAGAACAGCTGCAAATTCTACTGTGTGAATTGAGTCCTCATGAAAGATGAAAAAACCCGTTACATAAAAGCTGTCCATAGCTGACAAATTACACTCAAGAGGAAAGAATAAACTATGCAAACGCAACACCTACAGAGCTTAGTCTCACAGTTTTACAAGTCAAAATTCATGCATCATGATCATAACACATACAACCCAATTAATCATTTCCATCTATAGACTACCACAAGTCTGCAAGGGACTTGAGGCATCTGCATGGGGAAAGAGAAACTAGAAGCAGGAGACATAGAAATAGAAAACAGGAAAATGGAAGACAGCTTGCTGAAGTAAATGGAGGAAGCACGCAGTTGATTCAGCAGTGCTAAATGTTGAAGACGAAAAATGACGGGGAGGGAATACACAGGCAGGCTGGGGAGGATGACAATCACTCTGAACGTCACACCGTCAGTCCCAGTCTCCAGTCACCAGATGCTGGCATCACCACCTGGTCCATACCCTGCCTGCGCTACCCTGGTCTCTACCCGACGTCCACATCGCCGCAGCAAGGGCAGTTCTGTCTGCCCAGCCAGTCTGGCCCTGCCCTGCTTCGGCAGTATCGGGTAGCATCCCGCCCTACCTGAATGCATTGCTTCCCCATTCCTATCTCTAGAAACTGCATGCAGGGGTCCACACCTCTTTAGGAGTGTGTGTGTGTGTGTTTAGGGTGGCATGGGAAAAGGTGGTGTGCTTGTGAGTGTGTGTGTGTTTGTATGTGATGATAGAGTGAATAGGTGTGGGATCTCTTGTACACTTGTGACTATATAATACAAGGCGGGAGGGGTGGGGGGTGGGGTCACATCACCTTTGGGGGGTGGGGTTGGGGGCAGGGGGCGGGTGTGTATACATGTGTTTTCATGGAGATAGATGGGATTGGGGGTGACGGTGTGATGGAGAGACATGAGTCCCTCATCCACTGCAGTTTCAAATGGTGGTGGCCAGGGACTGGTGGATGGGAGGTGGGAAACAGCGGACGTGCTCCACTGGGAGGCTTTCGTTGTCACTGGTCTTGGTGTACTTGTTCAGCACAGAGAAGACCTGATTGTTCAGGATTTGGAACTTGCGTATTCTGTCCACCATCTTCTTCAGTTGCTGCAAAGCACAAGGGAGGAGGCTGTCAATACAGGGTGAAGTTGCCGAGATTGCTTCATATTTACTGTATACAACAAAATATATAAATTATGGATTTTCCAGAGGGAAAGATACATCCATTTGCAGAGTATTCCATTATGCCATTTTCACTTAAATACTAAATGTGACACAGTGGTGTGGATAGTACTCTTCGTTAACACAGCCAATATTCCTCTATTTGTAATGATCAGATATTTAAAGCAGGCAAACATTAGGGGAAATTAGGACCTGCAAAAACTAAAACAAACAACACAAACATACACACACAAACACCCAATGAACACACACACACACACACACAAGGCATTCTGGCACACCAGTGATCACTGTCTTGCAGACCTGGGTACCCCAAATTTTGCCTCAGCGTACTCACTGGTTCAGATATGCGTATTTTTTAAAAACTGCGTATTTTTTGCGCGGACCGACAATTTCAAAAATGCAGCTTTTGGTTTGCAAACAAAGAGGCAATGCAAGTGAAGAGTTATCTTCCCCTTGACCACTGAATCCGGCTGTTTAGTTGAAGCGAAACTATGTATCTCTACAGGAGGACACTGGTCACGTAGGCATCCCGCAGCGTGCCTGAACTGATTTTGGCCTCTTTGCTCTATGTATTTTCACTTGGGAATCATTCTCGTTTATTAACACTGCTGCAGTTTCCCGAAATCTCATATTCTACGCTCACGATAGCTCGCACTGTGTCTACATGCCATTGGATATCTGTGCTTCGTTTGGACTAAACTAGAATTTCCACAACGTTCATTTGTTGGGTACTTCTGGAGTACGTTTATTGACATCTTTGCAGCTGTATACAGTATTTGTTTGTTTTCCCGTTTTCTCCAAAGCGGATTCAGCTTATGATCCAGTGTGCCCGACGCATCATGTTACAAGCGTCATAATGGAGAGAGACAAGAGAGAGAGAGAGAGAGAGAGAGAGAGAGAGAGAGAGAGAGAGAGAGAGAGAGAGAGAGAGAGAGAGAGAGAGAGAGAGAGAGAGTGACAGAGAGAGAGAGAGACAGAGACACAGAGAGAGAGATACAGAGAGAGAGAGATAGAGAGAGACAGACAGACAGAGAGACAGAGAGAGAGAGAGACAGAGACAGAGAGAGAGAGAGAGAGAGAGAGAGAGAGAGAGAGAGAAGTGAAACAGAGAGGCGTGAGGTATCCTCCCTGCAAATGTTATTTTAAGATTGCTTGACCCACTTCTTACCCCAGCATCCTGTAGTTCAACTAAACAGCCCTCTGGGAACACCATGCAGTCACAACAGTGTTGTCAACCCATATTACACAAATGTCCGATGAAGAGCTCTTGTCAAAACAAAACTCAAAGAGTGGGAGACTGCTTCCAGCCGCAGGAAAATTAAATTGTGGATCAAAACTTCATGGGGAAAAAAAAACTTTTTGATTTCACCATTGTCGTATTTTTCGATTTCACGATTGTCGTATTTTATCACACAAGTCGTAGTAGTCGTATTTTCAATAGTTTGGCGTAAAAAATACGCCAAAATCGTATAGATAAACAGATCTGGTCTTGATATCTCTGGTGTGAACCAGAATGAAGAGAAGGAAAGGTACGACTAACATTCATTCCCCCAAAAGGGGGGGAAAAGAACAATACATCACTACTTCATACATACAACAAGAAGGGCAAAGCCCATACGACTCACATGCTTGACCTTGACCTTTATATGACCTAGACCTTCAGGTGACCTTCAAGGTCAAGGTCAAACAACTAAACCTACCAATGACATCATACACAAAGAAATGCTTTACACATTTTTCCTACCAAAATGCATGTGACCTTGACCCAAGGTCAAGGTCATCCAAGGTCATGCAACACAAAGCTGTTAATTCAAGACATAGGAAGCACAATGGTGCTTATTGGCACTTTCTACCATGAGATATAGTCACTTTTAGTGGTTCACTACCCCATTTTGATCACATTTCATAAGGGTCAAAGTGACCTTGACCTTGATGATATGTGAACAAATGTGTCTCATGATGAAAGTATAACATGTGCCCCACATAATTATTAAGTTTGAAACAGTTATCTTCCATAGTTCAGGGTCAAGGTCACTTCAAAATATGTATACAATCCAACTTTGAAGAGCTCCTGTGACCTTGACCTTGAAGCAAGGTCAACCAAACTGGTATCAAAAGATAGGGCTTGCTTTGACCTATATACCACTTGTAGCTAAGGTCGCCATTCTCAATAACGTGGGAGACAATTGGGAAAATGTGAAAAATGACTGTTTTTGAGACCACATTTATGGCTCCTGTGACCTTGACCTTGAAGCAAGGTCAAGTCACTATGTAATTTTTTTTTGGCCTTGTCATCATACACCATCATGCCACATTTGGTGTTGATAGACTTAATAGTCTCCGAGAAAAATCCAACGTTTAAGTTTTTTACGCCCGGACGGACGGACGGACGCCCGGACGGACGCCCGGACGGACGGACGGATGACACGGCTCAGTACATAGACTCACTTTTGCTTCGCATGTGAGTCAAAAATGCATCAGTGTTCTCCAGTTTTAATTACTTCTTTCGACATGCATTCCACACATGGAGTAGAAGTTGAATACATGGCCATACCAGTCCCTTGACATTTTCATCCTTCATGTCCACACGGTTGACCTTGAGGATGTGGTAGCAGAAGTCCAGGGCCTCAAACCTCCGTTGCTGCCCCAGCAACATGACCAGTGTGCAGCCTGCCCAGTTCAAGCCCTCCCCAAACAGCTCTCTGCAATGCAGACATGGGGATATATATGAGAGAAAGAAAGAAAGAGAGAGAGAGAAAGAGAGAGAGAGACAGAGAGAGAGACAGAGAGAGACACAGAGAGAGAGAGAGAGACACAGAGAGAGAGACAGAGACAGAGAAACAGAGACAGAGAAACAGAGAGAGAGAGAGAGAGAGAGAGAAACAGAGACAGAGAGAGAGATAGAAAAACTGACAGAAACAGAGACAGAGAGAGAGAGAGAGAGAGAGAGACAGAGAGACAGAGAGAGAGAGAGAGAGAGAGAGAGACACAGAGAGACAGAGAGAGAGACAGAGACAGAGAGACAGAGACAGACCGACAGACAGACAGACCGACAGACAGACAGACAGACAGACAGACGAACAGACAGACACAAACACAGAGAGTGTGTTAATGGATTTTTCAATGGAAAATCTTTAGAATTTATTACGTTAACAACATTAAACAGGCTCCATGCACATTATGTGAAATATGCTACCACAAATGATTCAAAATAAACTAGAAATTGACAGATTTTTAAAACTCACTGAGTCAGAGAAATTGTTCTAAAGCAAATTCTTCAAATTACAAGAATAAGCAGTCCCAGTTCTACCACTAAAACTTTCATGCCTTCTTCTGCAGCCACCAGGCATACTTCCACCAGTCACTTAGCAGAACCTCACTCCACTCATCACAATGAATCTCACTGACAACTTATAAGGTGTTACATACTTTCCTGAGAGGAAGGAGCAGAAATAAGTAAACTATTCCTGCTTGCCATGTTCATCAGGTGTCACTAGATTTCTCCATTTGGAGTGGCGAAAACAAACTGACTGACTGTGCTGTAAAATGTATCTCTCAAGCAGGCAAACATGACTCACTCTATTGTGAACTGGTTCTCTCCAACAGGCATGCAGAAGACAAACTGGATGGCGCTCCAAAGGCGGTGGAACTCTGTGCACTTGTCCACGTTCATGACACCGTTGCCGGGCGGGGAGCCATGCCAGATGGGGTCAGTCAGGAAGGACTTGATGCGCATCAGCACAATCTCAAACATGGAGAGCCCGCAGCACAGCCGCTCTCTCGTCAGCAAGTCACCCTCTGCTGCGATGTCGGCTTGCTGCAAAAATGACATACTTCTGTGTCAGGTTTGGAGTGACACTGACAGCAAGAGAGAGTCTGAACACCAGAGTAGGCTGATACAATTGTTGAAAGTAAGCTGCACATGAAAAAAAAGGAATCAGTTTGAAGTTTAATGTCTCATTGGACTAGACAGTTACAGTAGACACCATTCTAGCTACCTTTCCCATAAAATGCATACAGTCAATGTCCGGACTTGAAAAACATTCTTGGCTTTCCTGTAAAGCCTCCCTAAATGAGAAATCATGTTTAACCCCTTCACTGAAATGCAGACATGTGGAGTACATCTCATCTTTACTGTGAGCAATGCTGCATATATTTTCAAGCCAAGCATTTCTAAAAATTTACTCTGTAGCATGCAGAGTTGCCTCCCTCACAAGCAATCCAAAACAATGGGCCTGATCTCCACATAATGATATGTTGCACTTTTTCCCCCTAGCACAGGCCATTGCAAAAAGTGTCAGCAGTGAAGAGGTTATATGCAAACTGCTGACAAAAGAATGGCCATTCAAGAGAAGTGCAGACACACTCACCGTCTGGTTGCCCAGCTTCTTGATGACAGAGACGACTTGCAGAGGGGCGTACTTCTTCTCCAGCTGCTTCATCAACTGCTTCAGCTCCTGTTCCTTCTCCTTCCGGCTCTCCCCCTCTGGTGGCCATAGCAACCAGAAATAAAGTCACTTTCAGCAATTTCTTTTCAAATTAACATTTGAAAAAGCCTGCCATAATTAAAAACTGGACAAACACTGATTAAAGCATGACATGTGCCATGTCCTCTGGAGAGCATGTTCAAATATTATGTCAGTCAGTAATATTTAGTTACATTCGCAACACAATACGGGTGGATGCACTTCTAGAACTCAATTTAGACTCCAGGTCATCTACAAGTGTGTTATCTGGCAGCATCTACGAAAGTCAGCCAGAGGCTTGTGTTGGTTTTTCCCCAGAGGGCCTCATTATTAATGGGCAGTGCATCACAAAAATGAAATTCCAAAGCTAAGTCATGATGCAAATAGTTAAAAAGGAATCATCCCTATAAGTATGCATATAATCATCATTGTCCCTGTTACAGTACTTGTTCAGGAGAGAGGGTGAGGCAACAGCAAGCAGTGGTCTTACCTTTGATGGGGATGTACGGCTTGGGGATGATGTTCTGGAAGGGGGCTGCATGCTTCAAGTCACACACCTCCTCCTGTGTCTGCAAGGGTACACAAAAACGGTGTGCTGCTTCACAAACGCATTATTTAACTTCCGCTCCTGACAGGCTGCCACAGTGGCCAGGCCATATTGACTCCCCTTGCCCCAAAAGGCCTTGGTAAACATCTGAGGCGGGCTTCCGTGAAGAAATTCTAACACATCGCATGTGAAAGTCTCGCAGGACTAGAGGTGCGTTTCATTTTGAAAGGTATAAGAAATGTTCAGAGATGAGCATTCCTGCTAAGCTCCCACAAAACCCAAAGCTTTGCTCCTACAAAAATCTGTCCATACAGCACTTATTGTGAGCAGACATCTCTAAACATTTCTTAACATAACTATCAAAATGTAACATGCCTCCGGTCCCAGGGATATAATTGTGTATGATGCGTTATGATTGCTTCAGGAAAGCCCGCCTCTGTTCATACTTCGCATTATTAAAGCCTTCAGTTTGTACTTTCGAATAACCTCATCACAGCAGAGCAACACAGGGTGGTCGTGTCACAGCAGGACAAATGTGACCCTCCACCACTAAATGAGTCGGTTGCGCAGTCGAGTCATTTTGCGCAAACTGCCCACAAAGGAGGTGGGAGTTGTAGTCGTCGACTTCGAGATTTTTTGTTTTTTGGCTTCTCTAGTCCATTCTTCGTTGTATGAGTAAGTTTCGTGTTTGAAATCAACATGTAAGAGTATGCTTTATGATGTTTTTTGGGTGTGGTGGTAAATCATTTACAAGAAAACATCTGCAAACCGATCGTCAACATAAGCATTTTCTCAAAGTTTTATAGCCACCACTGCAACAGATCGACAGGGGAATACCCTAGGCTGCCAACCAAAGCCAAATACACTGCTTCATATCTGTGGCAAATGTAATGAGTCTAGAATATGGGTTGCTAAGGAAAAAGGGGGAATAATGTCTGTAAACTTAAAACGCGTTTTTCTCAAAAAGCGTATTTTTAGGGTGTCGATCTTCAAAGTCATGTGAAATCGTGTAGGGTAGTCATATTTTTATGATTATTGCACCATTGAAAAGCTTGTTGTGTGATCTATTTGAAAACATACAGATCTCAAAATGTTCAAAATGCAACGAGTGACTCATTTTGTGATGGAGGGTCACAAATGAGGTTTTCTTTACAAAAAGCCTGGACAGCCAATGAGACCTGCTTGGGAATGCTGCTGACACTGGCAAGAGCAGAAAGATATTCAGGGTTCAATGGCATACTGTACATCAAGACACACAAGTTGAAAGGGTAATAATTTGTTACAATACCAAATCCTCCACGCAAAATAACATGGCGCTGATTAAACAGCAACTGTGCAACTTATGAAACAGAACCAAAGATAGGGAACTTTTCTCCTTTCCAGTCAATTATTGAAGACTCTCTGAACTACATCGTTTTGATACATCTGCATAAACATATCATTAGCAACCACTCCGTAATCATCACAATGGTGAGAACAAATTGGTCATTTGGTTTCATTTTGTATGTCCCCCTTTGAAGTCCTACACTGACACACAAAGAAGGAAATAAGAAAGCAAATGCACTGAAGTCGCAAGCCACTCACCACAGCCTGTTCCACCAGCAATGTGAACAGCAGTGCATTGCCAATCTCTCGGAAGCTCTGGAAGACTTCAGTGCCAAGGTCTGGGTACTGTATCAAGTCTGTCAGCTGTGCCTGGTAGTAGCCCATCACTCCTGCAGACCCGAGGGGGAAAAGAGGAAGAATGAAAGCTTTCAGGGAGTCCAGCCACTTGTCTCTATTCAATACCGCTTATCAATTACACTGACAAATCATATCTATGACACTATAAACCAGTCAGTACTACAGGCTCCAATACTTATTTTAGTGTATTGGCCTTTAATGAAAAGGTGAGCTCTTCCTTGAGATTCTGGCCATGAATTCTTTGTATGAAATTTGGTAATCAAGAGATTATCTTGTGGCAGAACTGGCAGCTAGGGGCAGCATGAGAATGACAACAAGGAATGGAATACCATGGTATGTGACATTACTCATTTAAAAACACAACAATAACAACAACAAAGCCAATACCTTCCACCCACCTATCACCAATTCACTTGCCTTCAAGCTAACCGATGAAAGAACCAACCAACTGACCAACCAACCAACCAACCAACCAACCAACCAACCAACCAACCAACCAACCCACCCACCCACCCACCAATCCTCCACACCAGCACACTGGACACTTTCACTGCATCAGACAAGGCCTTCATGCACCACTACACTTGGTCACTGGACAAGTTATCAGTGGCCAAGTCTCCAGAGCAAATAAAAACCTATAGATCTGCAACTTGGCTCTTACATTGTAGACCCTGCATCCAAAAAACATCTAGCACTCAGAGGGTGTAAAATAAAGAGAAAACGATGAAGTGAATGAACAAATCGAGTTTCACAGCCTCTGTATGCTGCACAGAGCCACCGATCGCAAAGTCACTAGAGCTGGTCACAGTAGGAGAAAGTTGAGTCATATTTCCCTGGTTATTTCACCTCTTATGAATCATGTGGGGAGACGCACCGGGTCTATTGTTACCCCCAACCCACAAGGGGGAAAAAAAATTGGATAAAGTTTAGAGAAATATACATCATTATCCAAGTGTGTAGTTTAATTGTTATATCTGGTCAGTTTTGCAAAAACAAGAAATAGACAGAAAGGAGATGGGTGAACTCAAAGCCATTACCTGGAGAGCCATAGTCATAGCGCAGCAGTTTGCATGTCTCTGGCATGACCTTCATCAGAGTCTTCACATATTCCATGGTAGTGCCCTTCAGCTGCAAGCAGAGAAACCAACAGCTGCAATACAATTTCCTTCTTCTCTTTAACTAACTCAAAATCTCTACAAAATTCATGTGTCCGTTCACTCTTTGCATGAGCAAACAAAATTGAGCTCAAAAAGAAAGGCAGTGAACAGGATACTTGACATAACATTTATCAATATCTTTTTCTACACAACATGGCCAATAATTTATATTCTAAACTGTCGCAATAAAAATCTTATCTGGGCTGTCTGCATATTTTCCCATCTTGAATTCACAGCAACACTTTAAACATCAATATACTGATATTCCTGACAAAGCAGAGAATCAGATAGCACAATGGGTGTCTCATGTCCAAGAGAAAACTTTCCATCTCCTCTAGAGAGGATCTAGCATTTCATAGTATATTCCTGCAATGGCACCACCAGTCTGAAGCACAGCACAGCACAGTGCAGTAAAGAACAGTACAACAAGGTACAACATAGCACAGCCCAGCCCAGTGCAGAAGAGCACAGCACAGCATGATACAACAGTACAGTACAACACAGTACAGCACAGCAATAGGCAGTAGAGCTCAGCATAACATGGTACAATAGCACATTACAACATAGTACAGCACAGTGCAGCAGAGCACAGCATGGTACAACAGCACATTACAACATAGCACAGTGCAACACAGTGCAGCAGAGCACAGCACAGTACAACATAGCACAGCACACCTTATCATGGTACAGTACAGTACAACATAGCACAGCACAGCATGGTACAACAGCACATTACAACATAGCACAGTGCAGTAGAGCACAGTACAACATAGCACAGCACAGCACAGTGCAGTAAAGAACAGTACAGCATGGTACAACAGCTCAGTACAACAAAGTATAGCACAACCCAGTGCAGCAAAGCACAGCATGGTACAACAGCACAGTACAACATAGCACAGCACAGCACAGTGCAGTAAAGAACAGTACAGCATGGTACAACAGCACAGTACAACATAGCACAGCACAGCACAGTGCAGTAAAGAACAGTACAGCATGGTACAACAGCACAGTACAACATAGCACAGCACAGCACAGTGCAGTAGAGCACAGCACAGCATGGTAAAACAGCAGAGTACAACACAGCAGAGCACAGCACTCACAAAGCTCTCCACAGTCTTGAGCAGCTCCTCAATGACAACAGCGATGCCCTGGTAGCCCAAGAGACGGCAGATGGTGCGGAAGTGCGGGGGCCCAATGAATCCTGTGTACAGCTGGTAGATGGTGGAGTAGGAATGCGTCAGCGCCTGCAAAAAAAGGCATTACATATATATTTTAATATATATATAAAAAGAAAAAGAACAAAGAATTTTCAAGTAACTTTTCAAACAGTTACATGTGAAGGGAACACAGAGCAGCATGGCTGGCTTATTCAAGATGCAGTATTTTTTGTGCATCTTATCCTTGGATAAGAAAAAAATATATGTATTTTGAAAAATCTTACCAAAAAAATACCAAAGTTAAGAAATTAAGTCTAGTACTCTGTATTCAATCTTCCCACCTCACAACAAGGAAAATCATGCAAATGCCTGGCATCATATGAACCTATGCATCGTCAATGACGATGTTCAGCACTTAGGATATGATGCTACACGTCGCAAGTGAGCTAAGCATTGGAACATGGAGAATTGAAAAAGGAAATAATTACCTTGTTCCCCCAAATGTAGTGTGGTGATGGGTTCGGTGGCTTGTCCCTCTTGGCATCATTCACAAAGGGCAACTTGGTCTTGACAAACCTGCAAACATGGACAGGAAGGTTCTGGAAACAGTCAGTTGATGTGCATTACAAGAAAAACACAAGTACACCAAAGGCAAAACAGCACGGAATTCAAAAAAGGTGTATGTATTGTATCCACGTGACAGAGCTGGCTGGTAAGATGGGTTGGACAGTGGGGGTGGGAGTTGGAAGAGGGATTTGTTCACAATGACCCTTGCTTATGTAGGTTTGAAAATTCAGTGAGGATTTCCATAGACAGCTCACCGGTTTGTTGCAGCATTGTAGCAGTAGTTGGGCAGGAAGTCATAGTTCAGTTCCCAGAAGACATGAAGGGTTATCCTCCCATATGGGGCAGACACATTGTGGTTGGCCTCGCGGAACATGGCATCAAAGTCATTCAGCAGGAGGTAGCGAGACAACAGCTTGTGTGTCAGGCGGTTGGTTTCAATCAGACCCTCCAGTTCCTGCAGAGGGAGAGGTATTCACAAGCCACTGCTTCACACTTCCTCCAGACATAGCATCACAGTGATGCTTGCCACTGTTCACTGTACACACCAAACCTCCACCAAGGTTCTGTGTTATCAATGATTACACAATTGTGAGTCCAGCTTCAAAGGAACTTTTATAGGTTAGACTTTCAGTCATGCCCACAGGTGGACGCATGTTGGAAAAGAGACTTGTACATTGGAAGAATTTATTTTTCTCTAGATGATCAAAAGAATGGAATCCACATCATACATCCACAAAGTCTTTCAAATGATTCATGAATGGAAATTTTAGCTTTTATTTCTTAACATTAAAAGGAGCAGACCAAAAAAACAACTAGAAGGGCAAAGCCCATACGACTCACATGCTTGACCTTGACTTTTGCACGACCTTGACCTTCAGATGACCTTCAAGGTCAAACAACTAAACCTAGCAATGACATCAAACACTAAGAAATGCTTTACACATTTTTCATACCAAATTACATGCGGCCTTGACCCAAGGTCAAGGTCATCCAAGGTCATGCAACACAAAGCTATTAATTCAAGACATAGGAAGCACAATGGTGCTTACTGGCACTTTCTGCCATGAGATATGGTCACTTTTAGTGGTTCACTACCCCATTTTGGTCACATTTCATATGGGTCAAAGTGACCTTGACCTTGATGATATGTGACCAAATGTGTCTCATGATGAAAGTATAACATGTGTACTACAATGTTATGAAGTTTGGAAGAGTTATCTTCCATAGTCCAGGGTCAAGGTCATTTCAAAATATGTATACAATCCAACTTTGAAGAGCTCCTGTGACCTTGACGCAAGGTCAAGTCACTGTGTATGTTTAGTGAGGCCTTGTCATCCTACACCATCATGCCAAAGTGGGTGTTGATAAGACTTAATAGTCTCCAAGAAAAATCCAACGTTAAAGTTTTTTACGGATGACAGGACGCCTGGACGCCCAGACAAACGGTGACCTTGACCTTGATGATATGTGACCAAATGTGTCTCATGATGAAAGTATAACATGTGTACTACAATGTTATGAAGTTTGGAAGAGTTATCTTCCATAGTTCAGGGTCAAGGTCACTTCAAAATATGTATACAATCCAAATTTAAAGAGCTCATGTGACCTTGACCTTGAAGCAAGGTCAAGTCACTATGTATTTTTTGTGAGGCCTTGTCATCCTACACCATCATGCCAAATTGGGTGTTGATAGACTTAATAGTCTCCGAGAAAAATCCAACGTTAAAGTTTTTTAAGGATTACAGGACGCCCAGATGCCTGGACGCCCAGACGGACGCCCGGACGGATGACACGGGTGACCTAGTGTGAAAGTATAACATGTGTACAATGTTATGAAGTTTGGAAGATTAATCTTACATAGTTCAGGGTCAAGGTCACTTTAAAAAATAGTATACAATCCAACTTTAAAGAGCTCCTGTGACCTTGACCTTGAAGCAAGGTCAATCAAACTGGTATCAAAAGATAGGGATTACTTTGCCCTATAAACCATTTATAGGTCAGGTATCCAATCTCAAAAACTTCAGTCAAAAATTGGGAAAATGTGAAAAATGGCTGTTTTTTAGACCGCCCCTGCGACCTTGACCTTGAAGCAAGGTCAAGTCACTATGTATGTTTTTGTACGCCTTGTCATCATACACCATCATGCCAAATTGGGTGTTGATAGATTCAATAGTGTCCGAGAAAAATCCAACGTTAAAGTTTGTACGGACGCCCGGACGCCCGAAACGGGTGAGTACATAGACTCACTTTTGCTTCGCATGTGAGTCAAAAACAAAAACCTGACATGGTTTGAATCAAAATTTTATTAGAAAATTAAATAGTGAAAATAAAAAGGAGTACCTATTAAAAAGAAAATAAAGAAAAGACAAGAGGCACACTCACAACAACCCCAGTGATGTCGCCAGACTCAAAGCGGGAAATGGCCACGTCTAGAGCCTTCTGCAGCGCAGCGTTGATCCTCTGGCTGATCAGTCGACACAGGTCCACAGAGCGACCCAGGATCTATCAAGAACAGAAGTTGTCAAGGTCAGGGCAGCAGTCTACAGAGAAAAAAAATTCTGCCCATGATTCTGAGCTCTACCATCTCATGTCTACCCCAAGCTTACTACCACTGACCTCATACCTGAAATCTTCAAATTCTCCATAATCAACAGTGCTACTTTTCACTTTCACTTCACTTGTCCCGTAGTCTGGACGACCGTTGGGGCACCACAGATGATCTGGCAACCAGCTCTCTCCATTTCTCTCGCCTCTTGGACTGTCTCACGGCTTCGCTGAGCCTCATCCGTGTCCACTCTGAGACGTTGTCCTCCCATCTTTTCCTTTGTCTGCCTCTCCTCCTCTCTTCTTTTACTGTGCCTTGTAGCACAGTCTTGGCAAGCCCTGATGATCGTGAGACGTGCCCATACCACTTTAGTTTGCGTCTTTTCACAGTGGTCAGTAGTTCTTCATAGGGCCCAATGGCTTGCCTGATTCTGTTTCGGACTGCTACAGGTGAATACAATTGAGTTCTTTTTCCACAGGTGCATGCATTGTAATAGACACCCAACACATGGAGGATGACAGGGAAAGGAAAGAAATACATGTGTCTCACCTGGACATGCCTCTGTCTGAGCAGAGTCTCGTATCTGTTGGATATGGGGAAGTTGATCTTGTAGCCCTGACTGGCACACTCTGCCCTGAATCGCTTGTCTAGCAGGATGCTGAGAGCAGAAACACACCCTTAGGTTGTATGAAGGAATGTCAAGATCTTTCAGATATTCTGAGACATACCATGTTGCAGTAAAAGACAAGTAAATATATTGGGCTGCTTGGTGTCAGTGGTAAAGATACTGGAGTTTACCCCCCTTGGCACCATGACTACAGGTTCCTGCTGATGACAAGGTCTCCTGGCAGCAGTCAACATATGTGACTGTACTAAAATATGAATAAATACTGTAACATTTTTAGAATGTTTACCAGCCAATAAAGCTACAAATTGTTCATAATATTGAACTTCTGTGGTGTCTTTTCAGCTGTTAGTTATTTCCCCTTGAACATATTGACTATTCCCAAGCATTCCACTTCTGCATGTGTTTGACCAATTCACTGATGATCGACAGAACTTCTCCATAAGGAAAATCCCCAAACGAAAACCTTACCTTCCAGCAAGATGTTTGTAGTAGGCAAAAATCTGGTCACTGAGTTTGTAGACAAACTGATCAAAGCACAGGTTAACCTGAAACAAGGAGTCTCAGGTCAAAAACATCTTCTGTGATATAGTCATACACAAATCTTATAACAATATGATTACCAACATCACATTCATATCAGTTTTCATGTAATCTCCACATCTCTTATCCCATCACAGCAAAGCCCTAAAGCATCACTTCATCTTTGTAACACCTTTTATGAGAAGACAATGCAAGCCTTTGCAAGCAAACAAATCGATAACTGACAAAATGTGTCAAACAGTCTTTGTCAAACTCCCATCCCCAACAGCTTCACTTAACCCATTGATGCTGGAGTTTTCTCTGGTACTGTCTCCCCTTAGTGCCGCTCGGTTACTGTAGTGCGGAAACTAAATACCCTCTTACACGCCGGCCAGTCACTGTAGTGCCGGTGAATGACCTGCATGGGTCTGGCCTCAGAATCCTTATCACAGAGCCTGGCTCCAACCGTGAGAACCTGTTCCTCCTTCCCACGATTACACATCTAGTCTCAGAAATGCCCTAGGTTTTCACTCTTATTCGAGATGGCGATGCAGGGGGAAGGAGAAGTCTAAAAATATTCCAGCAGTAGAGGATCCCAGTACACTTGATACTCCCGCTCCACAGGGAGTGTAGGGTTTCGGCACTGCAGTGACCAGTCTGCGCCAAGGGGTTAATGTGTATCACCCTGTGACGTACTCGTTCTTTAATCAAATGGCTTGTTTAAATGTCTAGGGGAAGAACCGAAGCACGCACCTTCACTCCTCCATTCAAACGCTAGATGGTAAATGTCTGACAATGAAGCAATGGCAAAACCAATATCAATTCAAAGGAAGTAGTTTAATTTTCAGGATGCATTTACCCGTGAAAGGTGAATGAGCGACAAGCGCTACAAAAATGCATAGAATGCAAGTAGAAGCAATCAATTCATTTCAACAAACTTGCAGCGAGACATGGAAAAACAAACAATGAAAAGAAAGATGTCTGCCCGAGCCGAGGTAATTAATTAAGTGTACTTAGCTGACCCTTTCGATGAAATCGTGAAGTTGGAGAAGCACGGACTTATACCCCGCGCCTATCGCGCCAGCACTGGGGTTAAAATTGGGGGAAGGGGGTCTGAGTGCACCGACATTGCAGCCGGTGACCCGGGAGGAAAATCACCACAGTCGATGAAAACAGTTGAACTTGGCATCCTTTCGTTCTCTCTCTCTCTCTCTCTGGCATTTCTTCCTCTGGGTCGTGCAGAGGGAACTTGTTCCTCCTTCACTCTTGCGTACAGACCGAAGTCACCAGCGAAGAGTTCCACCGCTCTTGCGTACAGACCGAAGTCACCAGCGAAGAGTTCCACCACTCTTGCGTACAGACCGAAGTCACCAGCGAAGAGTTCCACCGCTCTTGCGTACAGACCGAAGTCACCAGCGAAGAGTTCCACCACTCTTGCGTACAGACCGAAGTCACCAGCGAAGAGTTCCACCGCTCTTGCGTACAGACCGAAGTCACCAGCGAAGAGTTCCACCACTCTTGCGTACAGACCGAAGTCACCAGCGAAGAGCAAAACACCTACACCAAGCAGGGCGCCGATGTCACTGCTCCGCTAAAAATAAATGATATGACGCGCCACGAGCATCCGGCAACACTCGTTTAAATGCCTTCACTGACGTCACCAAGTTCAGCCAGTCCAATCACCACTGTCCATCCCACTCCACTCTGACTGGTCAATTCACAAGTTGAAAGTCACAGGTTGGTCAGCGTTAAAACGCCAGTGGAGTCCACTACACTCGTAACACTTTCAAGTCCTTCACCTACACAGGGGTCAATTCTGTACTGACACCGGCTCAGGGCAATGGAAAAAACCACTAAAGCTACGGCTCAGCAGACGCATGCTAAACAGTCTAGTAATAATAATAAACAGAAAGCATGGGAAATCACAGTTTCGCCACACACCCAATATCACCCTCTCTGCCCCTCGCTGCCATTCCCACACTGACCTACTTGTCAGCCAAGTCTTCACTGCTCCCTCTCCAAGTTCCCTTCTCAGACTCACTGTTCTAAATTTAGCAGTAAAATGGCAACCACGGGGCAGGGCAACCTGTGGTTCCCCAATGGTCACTAAATTTAGAACAAAGAATTAGCGAAGGCATGCTGAAGAGCTGGTAGAAACCTTTGCTAGGCAGCAAGGGGTGGTCTGGGAATGGCAGCTAAGGCAGGGTAAAACATTTTGGGAAATTCTACGGTAAAAGCACACAAAGGACAGTCTGGAAGTACTCCTGACATTCAGAAACCCCTTTACACACAACCAAAAAACCCACACCTCTTCTATTTCTTTCAGTCGACCTTAATGAAGTTGTCTTTAACCACAAGCATGCAGTCTACCACTGATATCTCCATCTAACCTCTCCACCTATACATCCCAGGCAGGTGTGGTGGATGCAAGCTGGGCCAGCCTACCTCTGCCTCCACCTCGTCATACAGGAACTGCTTCTTGAACTTGGTGAGGGCGTAGTGGGCGCTGTCATTGTACAGGTCCAGGGGGTACAGGATGTACCTGCAGTGGCAAGCAGATGGGAATGAAAGATAAAT
Source organism: Theodoxus fluviatilis (assembly GCA_034096865.1). Classification (NCBI taxonomy): domain Eukaryota; kingdom Metazoa; phylum Mollusca; class Gastropoda; order Cycloneritida; family Neritidae; genus Theodoxus; species Theodoxus fluviatilis. The sequence continues at coordinate 43,985 of JAWQFJ010002535.1, read as the reverse complement.
GAACAAATAAATGAATGAATGAATGAATGAATGAATGAATGAATGAATGAATGAATGAATGAATGAATGAATGAAAAGAGTGAATGAGTTAAGAATGAATACCTATTTGTGACTCAAGAAATGCAGGAATATGTACTTGAACTGCACAGGTAAGAAAAAAATGTCAGTGAGCTTTTCATGCTAGGTCATCATTTAAACAAGAAATGTAAAAAGAAAAAAAAAGTTAACAGTGTGTATGCCTGTGTGAATCAATGGAGACTGACTTGGCTTGAAAGATCTTGTCAGTGACAAGTTTAGAGCATTTCATGCTCTCTCAATCAGGCAAAGATGGAATCTACCTGCAGTGCAGCATTTCATGCTTTTTCAGTCTCTCAAACTGTGAATCTATTTGAATTGCAGCAAATAATTTTTTTCATGGCAGCTTACTCCATCATGGAGGAGTCCTTTGTTTCGAGGATGTGGTCTGTCAGGATCCACGGCAGGGACATCTCGATGGGGAACTGCAAAGAATTCAGTGAAGTAAAGGTGAGGGTACTGGATTTGTCGTGACCTCACCCACGTCAGGGGATCAAACTGCTTTGCACTCTACCTCCTGATCATTGAGCCACTTGACCAATCTCTCACTGGCACCTGAAGACAAACACACTGAAAGACAGATAGGATGCACACAGTCAAGTACCAGCACCATCTCACTCCGGGTAGAATTCCAGTCTGACGGTGGCTTGTGGCCTCGGTAAGGGTTCATTGAAACATAGTGTGCTACCACTGACCTCATTGGTACCTGGCTTTACTCCTAGGTGTGGGAAGAGGCAATGAGTCACGCACCTTGCCTACTGAGGCAACTGAAGGATCTGTGCAGCTTTGAACTCCACCACTGCAACATGGGCTCCTTGCTAACCATCATATAATGCAATCTTAATCTTCTTCATGTCATTCCACCTCAACTAAGGTATTCCAGCACACTGTAACACATGCAGCATCACAGGCGTTGGCAAAGGAAACCATTTTTCATATCACACATTGAATGTACCCTCCACTAAGTGGATGTGCAGCGGTAACAGAATGCACAGTTTCAATAAGAAAGTGTTCGAACTGAACATACCTGGATGCGCCTGCCCATGGTCATTTCGAGGAAGAATTCCCTGAACCAGAGCTGAGACAGATCACAGCAGTTCTGCAATGATTCTGAAATAACAGAAAAGAAAAGAATGAGAAATTTCCACTATCATCTTCATGTAGCACGCCAACATCTTCAAAACAAAGACATCATTTCTTCAACACATACATAAAGATTTCAAGAATACATTTTCCTCTCCAAACTCAACAATGTGAGAGCACTGAATAGCAGTCTATGAGGAAAAGGAGTAAACCATACATTACCTTGTAGTAGTACTGCAATGGAAGCTGATTATGTGGTGACTAAGGTCTGATTAAGAATGGAGTACAGAGTTGTACTTCAATGTATTATTGCCTCGTAATGCTCTGTCTTGCACTGAATGACACTGTATAATGTATTGCAGGGTTCAGCATTATACTGTTCTTTCCAATGATGTTTATTGTCTAGATGGAAGTAAAATTCCAAAAACTGAAGTTGAAGGGGTTGTGCAGTGATGTTCTGTTTGACTGTGGCTGGGAAGCTAGGAGCCCACCATGGAGGTTTTTAAGGCAAAGCCAGAAAGAGACTATCTGTGAAAGTTTCCTGCCGATGACTCATTCTGAAGTGTACTGTAATGTTTTGTATTGTCTCTATTTGGAAAGTTTGTAAAGGTTGAAAAGGCAGTTACTTCCCAAAGAGGGACAGCAAGGGTAAATAAATATATACAATGCTGCAGTGTTGTAGCAAAGTGCGTTGTTATGTTCTGTGTGCCACATACAGCTGAAGCCGCTTGACACCTCCCTCACCAGCTGGGACCCATGGCTGCTGGGTTCTGCTGGCCAATTCCAGTGCAATGCCAGGGACCCATGGCTGCTGGGTTCTGCTGGCTAATTCCATTGCAATGCCAGGGGTGGCCCCAAGCAGCTAAAGAGCTAGTACGGGGATATAGGGCCCAGGTCAGATCATTAAGACCCAGCTATGCATTTAAACCATCCTGGTAGATTGAGCCCAACCCATGCACAGCAATGAGCTGGTTGCCAAATCCCACATCCAACCCTAAACATGCACAGCAATGAGCTGGTTGCCAAATCCCACATCCAACCCTAAACATGCACAGCAATGAGCTGGTTGCCAAATCCCACATCCAACCCTAAACATGCACAGCAATGAGCTGGTTGCCAAATCCCACATCCAACCCTAAACATGCACTGCACATGGCAGGGAAGCAGACACCCACCGTTGAAGTTTAGGAGATAGTTCCAGAAGAAGGACTGCTTGTGGAAGTGGTCAATGGCCATCAGGTGGTGGGGGTCCATCTCCTTCCGCAAAGTCTTCTTGCCACCACTGCGGTCCGCGATCAGCGACTCCAGCATTGTCCTGACCATGTACAGCTGCACACACACACACACAATGACAGCAGGTGAGCCAATGAGCACATGCTGACAAGACTTGTCTGCATTTTCCTGCTTTTCATGCCTGCCTGAAAAATACATTTTACCCTAACTAGAGTGAGATCCTATGCAAGACAAAGTGATCCAACAAAATCATTATGTCCAAATAAACACCTGTCAGCGAACTCTGTCTCAGATAACTTTAAATTCCCTTAGGACAAGTGATAGTTAACCACTCTACAAATTCAACAGAACTCGAACTTTCATACAAATTCAATAGAACTCAGAATTTTGTACAGTACTGCAATGTGGCATAAACTTTTCCGAGAAACAATGTATATTGATTTAACTCCCAATGGTCCACACCAGGATAATGGAAATGAATGGAAGAGTAAAATAATGAACTAGATGTCAGTCTGAAATTCTTTGAAAGGTGCACTTAACATTTGCTCACTAATGCACTCCACAAACTACCAGGTACAGTATCGGTTAGTCAATATATTTCATTCAACTCTTCTATGAACTTGGATAGACATCTGAATGCTTTTTCAACATCCCACACAATCATAGTTTTCAATGACAAAAACTTCAGCCAAACAGAAGTGCCCTGATGCCGATAATGTAACTAGCCACTAAACTGCTACTATAACATTGACATAGAGCCTGGCAATTTTCTGCTTCAAACGGGGCTATTCAAAAGACTTTAGACCTGGACCCAGTCATAGTATGCAACTCATGACAGCAAGTGCCTCCACACAATGCAGGCATGCCTACCTGAGAGCTAGAGGGGCCCACATTACGCCGCGGCACTTTGATAGAGAAGCCATCATCAGGGTCTTTCTTCCCTCGCAATGCTGGGTCATCATGGGGCTCCACGCCCCGAAGCCAGTCCACGCAGGTATCTCGCACTGACATGATCAGCCTGTCACACACCAAGAGAACTGGTTCACACAGGTGTCTTGCACTGACATGATCAGCCTGTCACACACCAAGGAAACTAGTCAACAAGTGTCTCACACTGACATGATCAGCCTGTCACACACCAAGGAAACTAGTCCACAACATGTGTCTTGCACTGACATGATCAGCCTGTCACACACACACCAAGGAAACAGGGAACATTGCCCATCCATTCAGCCACACAGACAAATATTAGACAAGCTCTTGTCAATGTTTGATCTTACAAACCTACTTTTGTACCCAACATTTTGTCTTCTCAGCTCAAACTCATGGTGCAAAGAGAGTGTATTGCCAAGGTTAGGTTTCATTGCAAGGGTATTCATTTCAAACAATAATCTTTAAGGCCCACTCTGAAATTTGTAACAACATTTACACTGGTTAGAAGCAATGCTCAAAAGTTCAAAATTCCGACACTGATCTCAGCTGTTGACAGTTTGCTAGCCACATTGCATTATGGCCAACATGTGACTATCCAAGAAGCTTTCCTCTTTAGAAACTTTTCCTCTTTCAATTGATTATTCACTGGTTGAAAAAATACCAATCAAACAATCCCTTCTTTATAAGGAAACTTGTCATGGACTGTGATAAGACTCTTCCTTTTTTCCTGCTTTTTACAGCAGATCTGAGCATTTCAAGATGTTTCACCTCAAAATAATTTGTTTTGGAAGGATGGATGGATGGATGGACAGACGGATGGACGGATGGATGGAGTTTTATGGCCTATCAGCCTTAGCAGGCTATTTAAAAGTTAGTTAGAATAAGAGGAAGTATATTCATGATTTCCTTAGATATTCACCTCTTATGATTTTCATTGGGTTGGAGGGAGAATCTGAGAACAGTGTATTCCCAAGTCGACAAAAAAACTCACATGTCCCATTGCTACAAGCTCAGTGAGAGGAACTTTTACTCACACTTTGATAACATCATTCTTCTTCTTGATGGCCTTCCTCAGTGCATCCCGAAGCTCCAACTGCACAAAGTCCTGCAGCATCGCGTAGATGTGGCGCCTGATGGCATCCATGAAGACCGTCTCCATGCGCGCCATCAGCAGCTGCAGCCCCTTGATCATGGCCATGACTTCGATCAAGGCAAACTTCTCCTCACTGCTGTAGTTGTAGCGAGTTGCCTGCATACAGGAACACAAGTGGATGATGTTGAGGAGCCTGAATGTGTAAGTGTGTGTGTACACATGTACAGCAATTGGTAGACAAAAAGGCATCTGAGGAGGAGGACAAGGAGGAGGAAGAGGAGGAGGAGGACAAGGAGGAGGAGGGAGGGGGAGGGAGGGGAAGGAAGGGGAAGGGAGAGGAGGAGGAGGAGAAACAGGAGGAGGAGGAGGAGAAGTGAGGGAGGGAGGTTGGAGGGAAGGAGGAAAGGAGGGAGAGAGAGGGAGAGAGGAGGACGAGGAGGAGGAAAAAGGAAGGAGGAAGAAGGAGGAGGAAGGAGGAGGGAAAAGGAGGGAAGAGGAGCAGGAGGAGGAATAGGAGGAGGAGCAGGAGGGAGAAGAAAGATAAGAAGGGAGGAAGAGAAGAAGGAGCAGGAGCAAGACAAAGTCAAGGAGATAAGAAGGAAAAGGACGAGGGCAATGACAATGATGAGGAAAAGAAGTAGGATGAAGAGAAAGGGTGATAGAAAGAGGTGATGCTGAGAACACTCAAGGGAAAGTGGAACAGCAGCAGAAAGAATTGAGGACTCAGCTCTGTTGCAATAGTGCACTCACCCTCTCATATTCCTCTGCTGTCTGAGGACAGTTGGAGTTCTGATGGGGATCTGTTGGGTTCAGCAGCTTCCAGGAATACTGTTAAATGTTAGACACAGTTGATTGGAATAAACATTAACCCCTTTACCATGATAAGACTACATTTAAAAAATCATGTGGTAATACAAATGCAAAACAAACCAAATGTTCACCCTCTCTCTCTCTCTCTCTCACACACACACACACACACACACACACACACACACACGCACACACACACACACACACACACACACACGCACACACACGCACACACACACACAGTATCCAGGGATGCTTACCAGTTCCAGAACCTGTTGTGTCCAGGCAGAAAGGAGCTGGAGTCCCCGAAGTGACAGGTCCGTCAGTTCCTTGTTCTCTTCGTCTGTCCGAGGACTTTCTCGCTTGGTGGTGGTGGCCTGCAAGCACAGACAGGCCTCTGTTTGGCAGGAACAATAGGACCCTCCACTTGACGGAGGCGACATCCCAATAAAGCAGTGACAGCAGCTCTAATCAGCTGTGGCAAAATATCATGACACTGAATGTTTAAAGAAAAATAAATAAATGTAAGCCTTGATTTTCCTCTGCTGAAGACTGCTCCATGGATTCATTCTGCAGGATTATCATGGGGAAAAAAGACAAACAAACCATGTCTTTGCTGGGCAATGTGAACTACAAGACATATATTGGCTGTCTGATGGTCCATTGGAGAGGTCAAGGTGATCAAAAATGAAATCTTTGTATTGAGGTAATCACACATCATCACAATGAAAACTGTCAAAATCAAGGGCATACAGGTTTTTAAGATGATTCCAGTTTTAAAAACTTGCTCAAGAAGTCCATATCTTGACATCCCTTCACCATCTGTCTCCCCATACACTGACCAATTAGACTTAAAATTGACAAGAAAGCATTGTAGAACTTTCAAATCTTGGTATACATGCCTAAGTAGGAAGATTCTGAATGGCTGACTTCTCCATGACAGACCTTGATTTTACTACTATTGGTATCAAATGATATTAATTCAGGGTAAATTCAGGTGGAAACACTCTTTAGCACCTAAACTTCAAATGCCCTCCATTTCACTATATTCAGCCTTTGTATTTACATACACATATGATCAAAATGTGCCACAATCCAGTGCAAGCTGCCAGGATTCTAAAGTCTTCCTGACAGCTTGGCAAAGCCCAAGTGCTGTGTAGTGACTGACCTCATTGTTGTGCCTGGCAAGCTGGCTGATGTAGTCCATGTGGTCCTCACGAATGGCCTCTAGGTTGACCAGCAGGTTGGACTGGGGACTGGTGGCATTGGAGTCGCACATTGGCCACCGAGAGGGGTCAAAGTTGTGTCCTGTCTTGATGTACTGCAGGTAGGGCGAAATCTGCATGTCCCCAAACAAGGGCACCACCTCCAGTTGCTGAAACACACACAGACAATTCACAGGTTCTGTGCTAAACACACACAGACAATTCACAGATGCTGTGCTATGCGCAGCTGGGAAATGTGAAGAGATGAGTTGATCAAATGATCCATTCCAGCATCCAGCCAGCAATTTTCACACCGACTCATGCTTTCAGGTGAAGACGTTACTTGCTATGCATCCTCAGAAGTCAGTCCTAGAGAGTGTGTTTGAAGCTGCAAGAGTTTCCTGTCAAGGCAACATCTCCACTGAGGTGGATGCCTTTGCAACAATCACAAATCAGGCGAATGCTTTCAAGCACACACATTAACCAGAGGAAACCCATCATAATTTACAATGCCTTGACGTTAAAATTTAGACAAGTTCGGCATGAGTAAGTCCATGATAACCCACATGACGGCTGAACATAAGCAGTGCATTTTCCAGAGCAATCAAAGATCCCTTACCTTGAGAATTTTGTCTACCCTGCCAAGCACGTTTTTCCTCTTAGCATCAAGTTTGTTTATGTTGACAGTGGGTGAGTCCATGAGGAACAGGCCAAAAGCCATCACCTGTACAAAAAAGACTCCATCAAAAGTGTGACTAGATTGCCTTGAAGGTGAGGGCAAGATGAAGAGCTGTCAAACAAAACTTTCGATGCAATTCCTCCAACTTTTCACATTGTGTCAAGTACTATGATGGTTAACTTCAAATTTCCTCACTCTGCCCTAGACACCAAGAAGGAAAAGCAATTTCCTTTATCATTCAAAACATTTTTACATTGGTTTCTTCTTTTCCCCAAAAAAACCAACACAAATGACATTAATAACATAAATCTATATACTGTATGAATTTTAAAACAACTGTCTCCAGCAAGAAACAATAAAATATTCTGTATTCTATATTATCAATCATTAGCATTGGTCTTATAACAACAGGAGACTTCACAACCAACATCACTCCCTACCTTCACTAGCATGTATTTTTCATTTGGGTCCAGGTACATTCGGGACTCGTACATGTTGAGACAGATATTGACCACATCCAGCAGAAGCTCTTCATATCCTGGAATCTCCATGAGGTTTTTCTTGAGAGTTTCCCGGATCTTGTTCTGAGTGGCCATGTAGATGGAGAGATTCTGTGACTCCTGCAGTGCGTTCGGGTCTGACATCACCTTCAGGAATTGAGCAGCTCTGCAAGGAACAGTATAACAGAGTGATTTCTTTGTGTGCCATCTAGGCAGTTTTTGGGACTCAAAAGAAAAAAAAATCTGCACACAATGAAATACAATAAACAAACACAGCAATACACATTACATAATGTGCAAACATGCACTCTCATTTATATACACACACATATGAATATCTCGCACACACACATACACACACACAAGCATGCATGCATATATTTATACATCCTGCACACACACACACACACACACACACACACACACACACACACACACACACACACACACACACACACTACACAAAACACAAAACAGATAACCAGCAACATACATCAAGGCAGTAGTACCTTCTGTAAGCAGAGTAGTCATTCTTCACACTGGATTTCATGTTCTTCAGCTCATCCAACTCTGCAAACATGTTGAGTAGCTTGCCCAGGGTGAGCAGGTAGGCTTCTGACACAAAGTCATTCTTCTTCTCTTTGTGGCACAGCCGCTTCACCTCGCTACAGAACCGGTCAATGCTCTTCTTCTGCAGAGGAAACAAACTCAGCCATCACTTGATGACATTCAAGAATCAGTGGACAATAAAGTCAGCACATTCCTAATAGCAGAGTTAATACACATGTACATAGAAATACATCTGAGGCATATCAGGCAAAACTATAAGAGCCTCACACTGTGGAATACATGGAAATGAGGAGGCGGATAGAATGGCAAAGCTGGGAGCTGAAGACCACCAAGAAGAGAGTCACCTTTATAGAAATGAACACCATGGTGAAGGCCCTGTACAGAACACCCCAGACAACGGACAGCTACCACCAACTGTCCAGACAAGAACAGGTGGTCATCTTCAAGCTGCGGACAGGGCACAATAGACTCAACTACCACATGCACAAGAGATTCAGACTTGTGCCATCCCCAAAGTGCTCCTGTGGAGAGGCCGACCAGACGGCTGAACACATTCTGCAGGAATGCAGGAACCACCAGCTGATGCAAGATGACGTTTGGCCGGAACCAGCAAGCATTCAGGAAAAGCTGTACAGCAGGGTGGAATCTCTCCAGAAAAACCCATTTCATCCTTGACTCTAGAATCCAAGTGTGATGGCGTTCGAGAAGAAGAAAAAGAAGAAAGTGCACAATCTCTCTCTCTCTCTCCCCCCCCCCCCCGCCCCTCTCCCTCTCTCTCTCCCCCCCCCCTCTCCCTCTCTCTCTCCCCCCTCTCCCTCTCCACCCCCCCTCTCTCTCTTCCTCCCCCCCCTCTCCCTCTCTCCCCCCCTCTCTCTCCCCCTCTCCCTCCCCTCTCTCTCTTCCCCCCACCCCCCTCTCTCTCTCCCCCCCCCTCTCTCTCTCTCTTCCCCTCCCCCTCTCCCCCCCCCCCTCTCTCTCTCCCACCCCCTCTCCCTCTCTCTCCCCCCCCCCTCTCTCCCCTCCCCCCTCTCTCTCTCTCCCCCCCCCCTCTCCTTTCTTCCCCCCCCCCTCCTCACCCTCCCCCCCTCTCTCTCTCCCCCCCCCTCTCAGTCTCTCTCCCCCTCCTTCCTCTCTCTCTCCCCTCTCTCCCCCCCTCTCTCTCTCTCTTCTCTCCCTCTCTTTCTCCCCCCCCCCCCCCCCCCCCTCTCCCTCTCAGATGATGACAATCTAGTCAACACCAAAATTAGCCACTGAATCTTTTGGGAACTTAGCACATTAATATTAGGCCATACTCTCTCCATATCAGCACATCTAGTGCACGTCTCATAAATATTCTGACATGGTGTGTGACCTGGAATTATAATTCTTTCTTCATAGCACTTGCAAGCTATCTTGTCTTGACTTTCCATTACCTGGAAGTGCATGAAGTCCATAAGCTTGGAGGCCCCAGGCTCCAGCACCTCCACTATCTTCTGATAGATTTGGGCTCGATTCGGCTGTTCATTGCTCTTCACCTGCAAGTCAAGGCAAAGATGGCTATGGTGATATGGCAACAGTCTGAGAAGATGCAGAAGGATTGTTGGTATTCTTTCCACCCTTTCATGCTTCTATAAATGCTTCAAACAGTTGAGAACAAATGGGGAAAAAAGCACAGGTAGACCATCTGTAGCAAGAGTCTGCAGCCTCATCAAAATTATTGGATGAGATCTTTTACTTTAGTAAGTCAGTAGGGATGGTACAGACATTCTCTTTGACACATTATGAACAGATTCCATGGGAAGTTCCATGGTGGATTGTCTGTCTGTCTGTGTCTTGTGTGTGTGTGTGTCTGTGTGTGCATCTCTGTGTGTGTGTATGTCTGGCTGTGTGCGTGTGTGTGCGTGTGTGAGAGTGTGTGTGTGTGTGTCTGTGTCTGTCTCTCTGCCTGTCTGCCTTCCTATCCCACAGCCAAGTTCCATGTGTGCTGTCTAAAAAGACTGATCCCTGCACCTTCAAAATACTGCTGCCATCTGCATGGCTGAATGCTGTTTGTTACTGAAACTGGCATCCATGGGAGTCATGGAGTTGTCCAGTTGCCATGGGGACAGCAAAGACAGAGCAGATAGTCCCTGTCTGGGACAGCAGTGAAGCCAAGCTGTTCACAGGTAAATGCTCACCTGCGGCAATGCCCTGGAGCAGCAGCGCCAGGTGTAGAGCATGACTGCATACTCATTGCCCTCCTCCAGCAGCTTGTTCTGCAATCACACACACACACAAAGCTGTCAGGCTGGAGAGCAAATGACACAAACAAATTTCTGACAAGAGCCAGGGTCCAGGGGTTGCCTAGTCCCAGTGGGATCCAGGGGTGAGGTCCGGGTAGGGGGTCCAAGGAGGCCAAGCCCCCCAGCATGGCATTGGACCTTTTTGAAAACCCCTTTGTGGTCTCTCAAAATGGGAAACTTAGCATGCAGCACGAGGTACAGAGTTCTGCATTAGAGTGAAAGTGCAGAGTTGCAAGAGACAAAATTAGTTTTTTACTCAGTTTTTTGGCTCTTGAATTTTTTTCCTGCGCTGCAGAAATTTGTTTTCCCCCTCAGAAAACAGAAACATTTTCTGATAATTTTGCGGATTCTTGGAGAGTTCTTCAGTATGATTATACTGAAGTGGAATGTTCCCCTCCTTCATTGGAGGTGTATGCATGGTGCTGGGAGATACTCCATAATAAACTGCTTTCACAACAATGGAGAATTAAGATGAGGGGGGGAAAACACACACTTTTCTTTGACTCTTGAACCCAACATTCCTTGCAATGACAAGTTCTTAAAGCTGATTTTACTACAAGGCTTCTTGAGGTTCAGATGAGACAATGCAAAGGTATCATTACAGAAAGGATTCGGGTAACAATGCTCCATGTAGAAAAAGTAGGTATCAAGCTGCATGCATGCTTCAGGAACACACTAGATGTAAATATTCCAAAACAAACATGGCTACAAATTTACCGGAGACCCAACTCTAACCAGCACAGGGCCAAGGAAGAATAAAAGCTGTATCTGTATTTTCCATCCAGGTTGAGCACAAATCCAACATTCCATAGGAAACAAATTTAGGGAGGAAAACATTTCACACACAGACACACACACACACATAACAGTAAAAGAGAACCCTGGGTAAGAGCTTTACAAAGAGTGCTATCTAAACCAGCAGCATTATCATTCCAGCTATCAGGTTCTTTGACTTGTCTCCTCCTACAACACTGCACTGGATCTGCTCACTGATGCTGAATGTTCCCCCCCACCCCCCACCCCCAAGTTTTATTCATGTCACAAAATTCAATACTCACAATCACATCTTCCAAAGCCTTCTACATCCTCTCAGCAGGGCAATGCTACACCGCCTGGCACTAGACTTCAACCCACTCACACTTACATGTGCACTCAAATTTCTCACCACTGCCACAGTCTGCTGCCATCACAAGGCACTCCCTCCATGTCTTACCAGGTCAGCATGCACAGTAGCCTCCTCGCTGTATTTGGCCACGCCCGTGACATAGGCGTTTCTATCCTCAAAGTTTGTGTCGAAGTTGGCATGGTAGTGGATGGGCATGCACATTGCCTCGATGCATGGCTGCTGGTCTGGCAGTGGCAGATCATCCAGCAGGTCCACATTCTGAAGGGCGTCGGTCAGCGTGATCTTGTCCCCTGACATCCTGACCCCTGCTGCACAGGGAGAAAGCAGGAACAGTGTTACTGTTAGTGAGGATCGTTGTTTTCTTACGACAGTATGTGTGCCCTATGTGTGTCTGCATGTTTTTTGGTCTAGTTGTATCCTCTGTGCATGGTATACTGTCCACCTGTAATCCTTCTGTGAGTGCATGCCTGCTCATGTGTGTGTATTTGCATGCATGCATGTGTGTATGTGTGTGTGTGACTGCTATGACAGGAGGACTACACCCTTCTGCTCAAGGCAGACAGGTATTAATGTAAAGGAAGGAACAGAGATTGCCTCATCATCTCATGGGAGAGTGAAATCAAACAATCAATGCTAGTTAGCTCTCTGAACTTGTCAGGCTCCCGTTGACTGACATGCAACACCCTCAGTCTCTCACTGTGTCACATCATCTCCCACCCCCTTTTTAAAAACCTTTAAACCACTGACAACAAGTACATCTAGTTTAATCTGCCCTGCGCTATAAAACTATTCATGGAGATAACTTGGGATCTGCAATAGTAGCTCTTGCTGTGGATAAAAACCATTCTCATCTGCTAATGTGAGGGAGAACTGTATGAAAATTCAATCAGGACCCCAGAGCAACATTTCTTCTACAAGCTGCATGAAAAAGTGTGATTTAGTGTATGAATGTAGCATTCAAATTAAAAAGTAAATGCAAATAAATGGTCTGGTCTGTGACTTGGATTAGGAGAAACGGATAGAAAAATCTCATATATATGTACTTGTTTAGAAAAACACAAAAACTTATGAAATCCATACTAACAAACCATTAGTTTCGCTGCTAAACACTCAGAGGCACATCCACAATGCAAATTACACCAAGGGGAAATCTAGCTTGCTCATGACCTGTCTGTAAAACAAGAGTGCAGACATGGACTTAAGAGGTTTTAGAGGGAACTTCTCATTGTTATAGGAAGTGCTCAGTTGAGAGGTTTTTCCTCAGTCCCAGCTAAAGAGGCTGTGCATTCATTCTCTCTCTCCTTCCCACCCACCCTCTCTCTCTCTCCTTTCCACCCACCCTCTCTCTCTCCTTCCCACCTACCCTCTCTCTCTCTCTCCTTCCCACCCACCCTCTCTCTCTCTCTCTCCTTCCCACCCACCCTCTCTCTCTCTCTCTCTCTCTCTCTCTCTCTACGCATTACATTTCTCATCATCTCTCTCTTCTCTCTCTCTTCTCGTCTCTCTTCTTGTCACTCTACTCTCTCTCTCGTCTCTCCATTCCCACTCACCCTCCTTCTCTCCTTACCTTCACCACCTTCTCTCCCTTTCTCCTTCTGCCCACACCCTCTCGCTCTTCTCTCTCCGTTGCCCACCACTCCTCTCTCTCTCTCTCCTTCCCCCCACCCCTCTCTCCTCTCTCTCTCTTCCCACCCACCCGTCTTCTTCTCTACTTCTCTCGTCTCCCAACATCTCTCTCTCTTCTCTCTCTCTCTCTCTCTCTCTCTCTCTCTCTCTCTCTCTCTCTCTCCTTCCCACTCACCCTCTCTCTCTCTCTCTCCTTCCCACTCACCCTCTCTCTCTCTCTCTCTCTCTCTCTCCATCCCACCCACTTGAAGCCATGGAGATGAAGACAGCAGCAACCAAGACAGACAGCACATTGGTGTTCTAACATGTGACTCTTGCTTGTTCCCGTGAACACTGGTTACCTGTCTTGAAATAATTGTCATTTTGTTGTGCTCACGGAAAACATTTTGCAATAGGCCCAAGGCCTATGCAATAAATGATTAATTGATTTTTTCTTTGTTCATTCGTTCATTCATTTGTTTCTCTCCTCCCTCCCCCCCCCCCCCTCCCCGTCAAGTGTGTGTTTGTTTTGTGTGTGTGTATGTGGGTGTGGGTGTGGGTGTATGAGAGAGAGAGAGAGAGAGAGAGAGAGAGAGAGAGAGAGAGAGAGAGAGAGAGAGAGAGAAACAGAGAAACACACATGTACACACATACACATGTATGCACAAGCATGCATGCACATATATATGCATACACATACATGTGTGCACGCATACACATGCACATAGTTACAGAGAGAGGTTGTGGGGAAAGGAAAACAGGGAGAGGCAATTACTAAATTAGAGAGGGCCACTTAGCAACATCCTTGGCTCTCCCATTCCAGTGTGCCATTCAGGGACACTAGCAGCTCTCTGCAAGTCTGGCTTCAATAACACACATATATCATAGCTCTCTAGCCATCAATACATAAAAAAATCTGGGCCATGATTATGACATTACAGCATAGGAAAAACAGTCACGACCAGAAAAACTATTTTCTCTAAGTTTCTGTTTGCATCTCCTTATCACACAGTTTGGGTCCTTATCAGTCATCAATTAACTCCTGTAAGTCATTCATGTGTTTCATTCCCCAGTCCTGTACGGATTATGCATTTTGTAGAAAAATCAGTCAAGTAACAGCCATGTGGTGTGGGCAGCTATGGGCGGTGCAGGATTGCGCAGGATCGGCGGTAATGGGCAGTACAGGATGTTTAGAGTTAAAGCAACAGCCACCAAGTTTTATTGACAAATATTGGTCAACACCCTGACATTACTCTCAACATTTTGCACAAATTACTTGCATTAGTTGAACTCCAGCAGTCATCAGAACTCATAATTACTACCATCTCTCATCCCATGTCATTTCAGTGCTGACAACTGCCATATATATCAAAGAGCTACAGGGACGAAGAGAAACTACCGTATAACAACAGAGCTCTGTGCACTAATTACAGACTAGTCTGACACCCATGCACACCATGCTCCTAAAATGCCATCCACAACTTACCAAGAGTAGCATTCTCAGGCTCTGGCTTGGCCACAGACTCATTACTGTGTTCACCTTCCATTTTCTAGAACAAGTAGCTTTCCCTCTCAGTCCAGATAGACTGCTACCAGTTAAACATGTCCAACTGTTTGCCGCTGGTGCTGTTGCTGTGACTTGATGGGAGCAAGCTCCACTCCTTACTCTTCTCACTATGGAGTCCCAGTCATCAAGTGGGCAGGCAACAGGAAGTGGAGAATTTCAGGAAGCATCTAATCAATCCATCATCACGCAGCCCCTCAGTCACTTGGCCACACCAGGGAAATGACTATGTAACTCTATGTCACTACTAGGGCTGGATTAATTTATCATTTTCATCTGGATGTGTCTTTAGCTGGGGTGGCTCATTGTAAACTGGGCTGGACTGTTTAGAAGCAGGCCAGGATTAAGATAATCCAGTACTGCAGGCCTACTTGCCTGCTCCAGACATCCTGGGTAACCAACCCTCAGGAGTCCCATCACAGCAGACAGCAGAGACTGACAGGGGAGTCAAAGCTGAGTTGTTACAAGGGCGATGGTGATCAACAGCCAACCTCCTCACCTAGCCCAGATCCTCCCTCATCCCCCACCAACAAGGATGGGAAAAGTCATGCTGTGTGACTGGAGGACATAAAAGCAACACCACAGATGCTGCCAAGTCAACTGAGACTGAATGGGAGGGCTGTCATCCATGAAGGTTTGGCTCAATAAGAACTTGGAATTTTCCCACCTTCCTTGCTAACACCGATATGACCTGGAATGAACCCTTTGGCCTTTCAACATCCTGCTACAGTAAGAACCTTGTACAGTAAATGGGAGCTGCCATATGTTGCAGGTGTTTCGGGTTGATGCTGGTTCCACCTTGATAGTTTGCCGCATGGGTAACGTCAAGCATGACCTCCTTCACAGTATATATTATACACATATATATATACATATATAAAGCTGTACCTTACAGAAATATGTGGCATCAAATCAGATTTCCGCCACTTGACATAAGACCAGAAAACTACATTCTGGATGAAATTTAAATTGTTATTCATATGATGAATCTTCTGATAATTCAATCAGTGTCATCAAGCTTCAGCAGACTAATATCATGCATAATAATCATCACGAAGTAGTCACTAATCATTGCTCTGAATGATGGTAGAAATGGAGTGATGAATCAAAATGTTTGAACATCTGTCCTGTAAATATTTCATGAACAACCATGATTGAGGGATTCTAAGGAGAGCTATGGTGAATTTATAAATTAAGCTTTGAGTGATGTTTAAATAATTTCATAACATAACAATGATTGTTTGTCATAATTCATTATACCTAAACATTTAATGATTTATGATTATTTATTATACATAATGTGTGATTCTGTCAATGGCACTTATGTGTTTTGCTAAGTTAGACAAAGATATTTTACTACATGAAAAATATCTTCCTGGCTATCTCTAAATAACTCTGCTTTTCTCACTGAATAAATCATTTCCAATCAAACAAATACCACAAAGTTCACAGTAGTTCTTAAAACAAGGACTCAAGTCAAATGGTGTATGGCCAGATGAAAAGGTGCAAATTTTGAAATAAAAATGTCTAAATGTCAGGTGCAACAGGTAAAAATGATGTGCTGACAGGAAAGACCAAAAACCCTACCTTGCACTGCATGTTTTCCTCCTGAGTAGCCATCCCGGTCTAAACTTGACTTTTACTAGTTCTAGCTCTCTCAATCAAACTCTTAACAACTCATTCCATTCTGATAAGAAAGAGATGACTATTTATATCCTGGGCATGTGCCAGACAGGGCTCATTCCTCTTTCCTCATTTCAGGCACTCTTTAGTTCTACACTTTTATGTCTTCCCAAGCACTGAAGGAGAGAGGCTGTGCATGAATGCCAGAAGGATGGTACAGATTGATAGCCCTCTCAGCAGGTATGGTTCTATGGTTCTCGGAGAGATGTACAGTCAGAAGGACAAAACAAGAAAAAGATTTATGTATGCGTGTGCACACACACACACATACACAACACACACACACACACACACACACACACACACACACACACACACACACATGCCACAAATACATGGAGGCAAAGGCAAAACAGAGGGAGTGGGGGTGGGGGGTGGGGGATGGCAGAGAAGAAGGAGGAGGAGGAGGAGGAGGAGGAGGAGGAGGAGGAGGAGGAGGAGAGGAGGAGGAGGAGGAGGAGGAGGAGGAGGAGGAGGAGGAGGAGGAGGAGGAGGAGGAGGAGGAGGAGAGGAGAGGAGAGGAGAGGAGGAGAGGAGAGGAGAGGAGGAGGAGGAGGAGGAGGAGGAGGAGGAGGAGGAGGAGGAGGAGGAGGAGGAGGAGAGGAGAGGAGAGGAGGAGGAGGAGGAGGAGGAGGAGGAGGAGGAGGAGGAGGAGGAGGAGGAGGAGGAGGAAGAGGAGGAGGAGGAGGAGGAGGAGGAGGAGGAGGAGGAGGAGGAGGAGGAGGAGGAGGAGGAGGAGGAGGAGGAGGAGGAGGAGGAGGAGGAGGAGAGGAGAGGAGAGGAGAGGAGGAGGAGGAGGAGGAGGAGGAGGAGGAGGAGGAGGAGGAGGAGGAGGAGGAGGAGGAGGAGGAGGAGGAGGAGGAGGAGGAGGAGGAGGAGGAGGAATGGAAATGAAGATCAAGAAGTTTGCCAACTGTTCATCTTTAGATGGAAAAACTGAAAGCTGCAATTATATTCATACACTTAGCTCCAATGGTGACTTCAAATCAAACTGCATGGCACTGAGACTGAGAGGAGGAAAGAGAGTACCCCTGAAATTGCCATCTTGTAGTAAAGTACTGGCAGAAGGAAGCAATAAAAGCATAATTATTACTACCACATCCACCAAAATACGGTATAAATAATTGTATGATCAATTGTGATTGAAAATGAATGATAAGCAAAAACATAAATACATGTACTTCCAACTTAATCCAAGCAGAAAAACTCTTATAGGGAAAAATAGTCATTCTGTGAAACAAATCTCTTTTCACTCTTGCAAATGCACAAAGCAATATCGGCCTACAATGTTGACATCACTTTCAATCACACATTCAATTGTTCTAGTACAATAAAGGGGGGGGGGGGGAAGGGCGTCGCACTACTCTTTAAATTAAAAGACAGCATCAGATTAATTTGAATCACAAACATTTTCTGCATGTAAATTTGCATAAATGCATGTAAGAACAAGTCCATTTTGTGAAACAATGCACAACATTATGTGAAAGAATTCTAAAGGCCACAACAAGGTGACTGCTCAAAAACCCTTGTTCTCAATAAAACACACAAGGTAAAGTTCTTGGTGTTTGTAAAATGGAGACATATGGAATAGGACACAAGACAAATAAGAGGTACCAAATAATTTGACATAACAATTTGTTTCTTGTGCTTTTTTACTTTATATTTTTTTAATAGTTTGTACACTTTTTAACCTCTTGCACCTGCAGAAAACTTTTTAGTAAAAATTATATTTGCTCCTTTTGTTTCATATCC
The DNA here is from genome assembly GCA_034096865.1 of Theodoxus fluviatilis. Taxonomy (NCBI): domain Eukaryota; kingdom Metazoa; phylum Mollusca; class Gastropoda; order Cycloneritida; family Neritidae; genus Theodoxus; species Theodoxus fluviatilis. The sequence continues at coordinate 25,813 of JAWQFJ010002535.1, read as the reverse complement.
TGTTCCTTGTCTCCATTTCAATGCCTTCGTTTTTACAAATAATTGAGAACTTTACCTTGCATTGTGCGTTATATATGTGAAAGTAGATCTTTTAAATGAAGCACGCACGGAGGTGGATATGATTAACAAACACTGAGAAGTGCACCATAGGTATACAGACATCGAAACTCCAACAAATCAAAAATAATACTCGCATCACTGGAATATTTACATTTACATCTATGAATAACCCCGGGGGATTACGACTAAAAAATGCTTTCCATTGGCCATCAACACTTCATTTCAACTGTCAACCCAGCTTGAGTCATCATCATGTAGGCTGTAACTGGACCGGGAGTTCGAAGTACGGTGAACAATACAGCTGTTACACTTACAATAACAACCAATCGTGAAAGCAGGCTGACCTGGTACAATCTCAGATAACGCTTCCAACAGGAACCCATGAACTCGGGAGCTCGTACCCTCGGTGTTTGTTCTCTCGCTTCAGATCAGCATCGTACATCACATGCATCGCGAATGGACTTCGTCAGTAATCCAGACTGGCAATGACATATAAAGTAAATAGTATGTTATTTTCATCGACAATAGTAGAATGTTCAACAATCAGTGAGCAATGTGACTGTATGTGTCAAAGAGTGGTGCCGGTGCTGTCCTCAGTTGACAGAAGACGATTCACCCCAAAGCGTCCAGGGGGTCATGGCTGGAATAGCTTTGATGTGAGCACAGTGAGGTCATGCAGAAGCTGTACACTATAAATGATTTCCGCGCGAAATCGAATTTTCACACCCATATCACTTACTTTAAAACGCCTCTTTCAAACAGCTCTAATCATCAAACTCCGCAGTGCACATCGTAGAAGTTGGTCTTCGACATAAATGATAATCACAGCAGGTCGCATTCATGGTTTGAATGGCCGAATTTTTGCACAAGAGACTTCCGACAGTCAAGGGGACGCAACTCAGCCAAAACAACAGATTCGGAGGAGTGATCAGTCGGGTTCTGGGAAAACGTTACAGAATCTATGCTCGTCCTCAATACTGGCCGGACTGTTTACTCCGATCATTGATGTTTATTTTCTCCACAACTTTTTCTCTACGTCTGTTTTATTCTTTATCTGCATGCACCGTGGGATCGATAATTTTTATTTAGGAGGAGTGGGCGGTCAGCTATGCAGGGGAGCGGCTTGGGTCGCTGAGGAAGCGATATGGGTGTGGTTCCAGTGTTTGTGTCGACTCATGAACACAGGTCTTTACGGCAACTTCAAGGAAGAGAGATCATCACGTTTCAGTGTGTACTGTTTCTACATTTCTTGATCCCTTTGATGTGTGAGAGTTTCTTAAGAACCATACAAAGGCACCTTCTCTGGTGTACCAGTATGCAAAGCACGGGCCTGTAGAAGTAAACTAATTAAGCTTTCGTAAGACTAGCTTGCTCTGACTAGGGCAGAAATGAAACTACATGAATGAATGTACCTTTGGCCATGCTCACTGTTTCCTTGGGGAAAATTCTGAGAGATCCTTATAAGTCGGCATTAGAAAGGTTTTCATTTTGAAAGTCATTTGTTATTCAAGAGCAAAAACTACAACAATCAATAATTTGTGCATGTGTGGAGTGGTCAGGTAAACTTAAGTCAAAGTAAGATGTGAGATGGTTATTCTGTCTATGCAAGAGGGGCATGGAACCAATCAACACACACATTGTACCATTATAACCAAATTTAACCTGAAAAATAATCCTCAACTTACCCAAAAGCAAACAACAAAAGCAAGTTTTTAAGAACATCAAGAGGCATAATTTCTTTTTCTTCTCATATTTTTGGAAAACCGTAAACATGATCCAAACACTCTGCCACATTTTAAAAAGTGATGATTTATTGAAACACATTTGCCATTGGAACAAAATAGGTCACCTTCTGGAAAAAGTTGTGCAGTTTTTCTACCTTGCAATGACCTTTCAAAATGTTTGTATCCTGTTTGAATACTAGGATGTCCAATGTGGTTCAGCTCTTGTTTGGTACCTGGTTCTCCATGGCATCAGACAAATACAGCAACTACGAGGATGTCAGTTGAGTTTAATATAGTGCCTTTCTCCACCCTTGACTGATATCCATGTTCCACCTTTCTCCACCCATCTTAGGTTAACTCTTAAGTCCCTGTGATGTAGAATGGGTGGAACAGGAATACCACCGATATCCATGTTCCACCTTTCTCCACCCATTTTAGGTTAACTCTTAAGTCCCTGTGATGTAGAATGGGTGGAACAGGAATACCAGTCAAGGGTGGAGAAAGGCACTACAGGGACTTAAGAAGTTAAGTCTGCCAGTAAATGTCTATATTGAAGCTCTCTGCTAGGCTTCATATAAAGCACTTTTATTTTCCACCCTCACCACAGAAAAATAGCAAAAGATTTGCTTCACCTAAATAGACAACAACAAAACACGCACATATGTATGCACATGCACACACAACAAGCACACAATCACACCTACACAAACATGCATACTTATACATGTAGTTACAAACACAAACAAGCACACAATACATCTGGCATGCCTGCATCATTTCTAGATGGTAAATTGTATTCCATGCTTTATGGTTCAGAGGATCAAATAGTGTGCTAGTGTCAATGGATTGAAGCAGATCCATCAATTTGGTGCTTATCATGTAATTGTAAGTGAGGGTGAAAACTTTCATTGGTAAGCCCTTACTGAAAAGTCTAATCCCCACCAACCAATTTACAGCAAATTCTACTATTCATTATTGTTTGGGGAACTTTCCTTCCTGGGGACTGCTCTGTGTACATCTTGCCTGAGGTCCCGAACCTTTGTATGCCTATCCCCTATAGGGTTTGGGCTCTGCAACACAAAACACGTCTAAATCCTGTGTGAAGCCAGGTGCTGAATGGTTGTGAGACATTACTCCTTTCACATGGTTTTCATGTTGATAGGTTGCCTATTAACAAGACCCACTGCATCCTCAAACAATGTGTTGAGAAACTGACCTAATTCTACATCAGACTGAGATATATTCTTCAGAAGAACTGATTTTCTTGCAAACAGTGAGCGTGAAGTATTGCACTGTCGCATCCTAAGTTTCTGCAATGTCAAAATTCTCATCAATCAGCAAAAATAACGTGGGAATAGGAAAAAAAATTGCAAATCTATGTTATAGCATCATCATATATGCCTTTGGTGTCACTTAGCCGAGTGGTGAGCTGCTATTTTAGACAACTGATCAGCGTCTGGCTTCATATGGACCATCAGAAGCAGCAGGCAGATATGCCTAGAGACTCTTCACCACCACCAGCTTGACAATCATGTTGCCTCATGATATGCCATGTCACTTTACTAACTCCAGTCAGGACCACCAGCCCTAAATGAGAAAGTCCCATTGACCATAACTGTTTTTGAGCTTGGTGAAACAGGACACCATTAGAATGCAACCATCATGCACTTCAGTGTATGTAGTCTGCTGGTAGCTGTCATCTCACTCCATACAAGTGCCTCTCCAAACCCAGCTGTGTTAACAGTCACTTGACTAAAGCTGAAAAGGACTGCCTGACAGCATGCTGCTTTCATAAGCTCTTTGATGATGATGATAAACTCCCTGACCTTTCCAGCCAAGTTGACATCCAATGCAAGGGTTTATTGCTAGGCTTGACATGGCATCCAGGACTGAAAAAGCCCAGTTGCGAATGCATGTGCGTGTGTGCACACACATGTTTTTAGGTTTATTTGTGCATTGTGGATTTAGGGTGATATTTGAGTGTATGGATATTGATGCAAACACCCAAGTATACACACATGCAAAGAGCTTCAGTCAAATCTTTATGACAAAATGAAAATTATATTTTTCACCAAAAAGTGTATATGGCCCTATGATCATTATTTGTTTTTAATTGCCATACTCATAACATTTGTGGTTGCCTGTCAAAAGCGACAAGGGCAGACTGTGCAGTCTAATCCTCTCCTCCAAGATTGCATGTTGATGTGACTTGCCAGGCCGATACAAGAGCTACATTGATGGGAACAGTGGGGACACTGGAAGGTTTCTCTGCAGGTGTCGCAAGCTGCAGCCCTCCTCTCCTTGACGATGGTGAGTCAGCTCTGTCTGGACTCCTTGAAGGTGGCTGTTGCTTTCCCTGCGGCTGCCCTCCAACCAGCACTGTCCTTCACCAGGAACTTAGATTTCATAGTGGCATGCTACTGTGCTGGAGGTGTTCCTTCACACTGTAAAATGCTTCTTGGGGGCCCAGGGACCCTGTCATCTGCTCCAGAACAATGTAGAGGACATGATGAGGTAGACGTGACACATCCATGCAGATGATGTGGCCATCCATCTCAACTGGGCTTTTATGATCAGGGCCTCAAAGGTAGCATTTTATTTACAGAACAATGAACTGTAATTTATTTTGTTAGGAAACATTTGGCAAAGTATGGAAGCATCTTGATCACTCAAACAGGAACTGATGGCTGAGATGAATTTATTTACTCATACTCATTCATTCATTCATTCATTCATTTGTTCTTTTTTATGTATTCATTTGTTTTTCACTCATCCAAACTTAAAATTGGTCCATAGCTGTGACTTTCTTCAGCTGTTCTAACGAATGATCCTGTGGTAGCTCATGGACCACCACAAGTAACTGCCACACAGTTGTGTAAATGCTTGTGAGGCACTTTGACCGGAGATTTAATGGGTATTAACACAAGCTTGAAATACTGTCAGTGGGGAATCTTAACAGTGTACGAGGAAGTAATCAAAAATAGGACATCCTGCCCAACAAATGGGAATGACACAGGACAGATCACATGATGCAAGAAGAGAGTGGGGTAAGGGGTGGGGATGTTGGGGTGGGTGGGTTGTGAACGATGTTGGGGGAAATGGGGGGTTAAAGTGGGAAGGGGGGGGGGGGGGGAGCAAAGGCTGCAGGTCTGCTGTCTGTCACTGTAAGCTGACATGCCGCTGGATGCACAGTTCTGCATGGTGCCACAGCCTCTTTTGCAGGGCAGGGTCTTGTGACTTGCTGCTGGAGTCAGCAAATGCCCCATTGTCAAAGTACCTCCCTCTGACCGAAGTCCAGTTCGGGGACAGTGCAACATCCACCACAGTGTCTGCTCCCTGCTGTAAAGTCTGCAATGGAGGAAGGCATTCCACACAAAAGGTTGACTGAATGAGAGGAGAATGAAATAAAAAGTTGGACAAGTAGTGCAAAATGTTCTATGGCATCACACACTTTCTGCCAAAAGAGGACATTTTTTCTCACTCTCAAAAGTAGCCACAATACATGTTTTAAATATGTTCAAAGAATTGGAGAAAAAAAATATGGAAGAGGTGCACAACCTTTTCAACTCCTTCACAGAAATCTTCAAACATGCTGATCATGGCTGACTCACAACTTCTGGTTCAACAAAAATGAATGCAATTGAAAATGATTGAAATGATTATGCAAAGTAACCAGTGAGACAGTTTTCTCATGTGCCCTTTATACAATCCAAACTCTTTATCTAAATATTTATATTAAGAAATTAATGTCACTGAATTAGATTAACTTCACCAAACCCTCAAGGAATTTGGTCTCATCATTGCACTGCACCATGTTGGGACAACCCTTCACAGAAAACATCTACAGAAAACTACCGTCTAAGACACAAAGAATCAGCTCCCACCTTGTATAAAAAGGTTTTGGCCAGGATGTGGAGGGGCCCACGAATGCTCCAATGGACGTGTTGGTAGAGGTCGCTGTCCACCACGCCTGGGTGAACGCAGTTGACAGTTACAAAGGAGTTGTCTCCCCTGAGTTTGCTGGCCAGTTTGAAGGTGCCAAGAATGATGGCCAGCTTGGACGAGGCATAGGCGTTGTGTGGGGAGTACTGGAGTTCTGCTTGCCTGAAGTTAATACAGATGTGAAAGAGTAAAGATAAAGGAAGGAGGGCTCATTTTATATGGGGATTTATCACCCAAATGTGGAGCTGAAACCACTTGGCATTTTCTAAAGTTGGTTGTGTGCATGCATGATCATGTAGCAGTCCAACAAGTGTAACAACACCAAAACTGTTAAGCAACATAAATGAGCAGTTATCTCTGATTAGACCGTGCTCTTTGTACATGTGTATTTTCAACAACAAAAAGGGTCTGTAGGTCTGCCTGAACTGTTTTAATTCTTATTTTATATCAGAAGAGGCCAGATTGAATAGAAATCAACACATCTCTTCCCCTGAAAACACTGTACTAAAATCTTAAATAGTGGATTTCCTGGGAGCTTATAGGGCTGGGAGGATGGATCAGCTTGCAGTTAATTGTTTATCATCATTTCTTTCTTCTTTTTTTCTTTTCACAGTGGAAAAAAGTTTAGAGTAAGCAACAACTCCCCCAAAAGAAGGGTTGGTCGGGTTACCATGACCACAACTATTTTTTCATTTGGCCCAAAGGAATGGCAGCAATGTGGGGGAGAAAGGTGGTATGGGATATTATACATTAAGCCAATTATTCAGAAGTACTGTTTCCAGTCCTGTTCCCAGGACCCATGACTAGAGACATACCTAGTGTCATGGACAGTGGAGGGAAAGATGACCGGCTCTGGATCAGCCACCCAGTGAACAGAGGAAGCCACATTGACGATGCGAGAAGGCGCCTCTGCAGCTCCGGAAGCTTTCAGCTTGTCCAGGAGGAGCTGAGTCAGGTAGAAGTGCCCCAAGAAGTTGACTTGGTACTGCCTCTCATAGCCATCCTCTGTCTCGCTGTAGGGAGTGAGCATCACTCCCGCTGTGTACAAAGTAAGGAACAAGAGATGCCTTGAGGCAATAACTTCAGTTAACTGATTTGATTAAGACACCACCTACAATGTTACGTGATGATCATGGAATGGTCAGGATTAAGAGAGAGAAAAAATTCACTCAGTTTGTGTAATAGTGAATGAAAGAGTTCTGTAGCACTGCACAGCTGAGCTGTCACCAAAGTTGGTGTGTAATTAAGAAACAAAGCATGAGCTTTCACAGTGCCAGTGCTATGGCATGCATGCCATGCCAAGGCAAAGAAAAACAACCAAATAAATGTGTTTACAGTAACCTGAATGACCCTTTTTTTCTGCTGACCCTAAACTTTATGATTGATCACGCAAAAAAAATACACACAAACAAAAACAATAGAAATAAATTGATGGTAAACAACAAACTGCATGCTGTTTTATCTTCTCTGCACCAATCTACTGAACACTCCCCCCACCCCCCACCTCCACCCCCCTTTTATTTTGCCATGTAACCTTCACCACAACTTTTCCGTGTGTTTTTTTCCTAATCAGTAAATGATCCATGACCAAAACAAATTGCCATATCTCCAGTAATCAGTGCATTTAAACTAGCTGCACTTGATAAGCAAGTAGTCAATGTCATCATGTAATTGAATCACTGGGTCTACAGCTGCCTTTCACTCTGCTCCTCTGCACTGACATTATGAATTTATGTTTGTTGCACTTAGTCGACAGACTAAGGAATCATAACAACTCAAAGATGAGGACGTCATGGTACAATAAAATAATTATTTCTTGTGTATGCTGCAAAATATAACATCCAGCAAAATACATGTACATGTGAGACATTCTACTTTCAGATGTATTGGTATGGATAGGGTTGTAGGGGCAGGGGTGTAGGGGCAGGGGTGTAGGGGCAGGGGTGTAGGGGCAGGGGTGTAGGGGCAGGGGTGTAGGGGCAGGGGTGTAGGGGCAGGGGTGTAGAGGCAGGGGTGTAGGGGCAGGGGTGTAGGGGCAGGGGTGTAGGGGCAGGGGTGTAGGGGCAGGGGTGTAGGGGCAGGGGTGTAGGGGCAGGGGTGTAGGCAGAGACACTATAATATAATGGACTGCTGACTTGACCTCTCAGTGTATAGTCTAAATATAGTCGCAGTGCTGTCTGCGCTGCTCCGCCTTACTGCTTGCAAAGATCATTTCCGGTTTCCGATGTTTACAGAATGGAGCAGCTAATGGAGGAGATACTTGAGGTAAGTACGCAGCATTTACTGAAAATAAGTAATTGAAAAGAAAGAATGAACATTGAAATAGTATATTATACATAATTGTCAATCTATAGCTACATTAGCTCGGACAGTGTAGATGAGTGTAACATTTATGACCGAGATAATACACGAAAGACAAAGAGCGAGTGGACGCTTCATGAAGTCAGTTGGCAATTATGTTATCAATCAGAAAATATTTTTTTTAAATAAGCAGGATGGTGTTGCAAGTCAGAGGCACTGCTGCTAAATGTTTCTTAAACGTATATAAAATGCTGAGCACCATTGCACTCCGCTTGTCTTCTACATAGCGGCATAGCAGTCAGTACATGTGAGAAAGCGTCGTCTGCTCTCTGACGCGCGCATACCGCTTGGTGGCGCTAACGCGATGACTCGCAAAGGGAGGAACCTACACTTTGGCCGTAGAGTATCCTCAACCAGAGACACTATAATATATGAAATTAAAGAGAAAACATACATCTACTCACTGACTTTGATGCACTCCGGCTTGAAATGTCTGGAGCAGATAGTTGCTCTGTCCTTGTTGAAGTTTGCGTCGGCACGGTTCATAGCGTTAATGAGTGCTCGCTCCCATTCAGGATCGTTGTGTTTTCTTATTCTGTGGAGCGACAGCCCTCTATTTCAGCATGTGCAGGTTCCACAACCAACAATTGCACAGTTGTTTCCTGGCATGTTGTGCCAAAGCCCTCTGAATCCCACAGTCGTAGAGTAGCTGGAATGGTTCCACTGTGCTTTTAAGCAGACGCTACATCAAAGAACACACTTCATATTCAACGAATTGTCAGTCCAACTTCAACCTCTGACTCTACAATCTGCAAATTACATGATGTTTTTGCACAACTGAATTCAGCTAGAGATAATAAAGCACAGCACAAGAAATAAGCAATTACATTCTATTGCTGTGCGGACAGTGGAACCTGCCCAGACTTAGACCGGAAGAGAGCAGTACCACAACGCTGGTTTTCTGCGCAAGACGGCACTGGCAGACGCGTTTCTCGCAGACAGCTATCCAGTTACTATAGTATCTCTGGTGTAGGGGCAGGGGTGTAGGGGCAGGGGTGTAGGGGCAGGGGTGTAGGGGCAGGGGTGTAGGGGCAGGGGTGTAGGGGCAGGGGTGTATGGGCAGGGGTGTAGGGGCAGGGGTGTAGGGGCAGGGGAGTAGGGGCAGAAGTGTAGGGGCAGGGGTGTAGGGGCAGGGGTGTAGGGGCAGGGGTGTAGGGGCAGGGGTGTAGGGGCAGAAGTGTAGGGGCAGGGGTGTAGGGGCAGGGGTGTAGGGGCAGGGGTGTAGGGGCAGGGGTGTAGGGGCAGGGGTGTAGGGGCAGGGGTGTAGGGGCAGGGGTGTAGGGGCAGGGGTGTAGGGGCAGGGGTGAGACAGGTGGGCAGGGTGGGTGGGAGATAGAGAAGGGAGATAAGAGGATGAGTAGGAAAAGACCTTTCTGACAAAATGTATGCCTGTACATTCTTGGATCCTGCATGTGTGTATGAATGTGTATGTGTGTGTGTGTGTGTGTGTGTGTGTGTGTGTGTGTGTGTGTGTGCGCGCGCGTGCATAGTGCATGCATGAGTGCAGGTGAGGGTGTGTGTGTGCATGCTCAGACCTATGCAGTTTAATTCCCTGTGTGACTTTGATTTGTATGTGATTTAGATTGTCTTTCATATTATGTACATTTATTTTAGAGCTCTGACAGAATTATTATCTCCAGCTGGGAGACAAATAAGAATTCCGCATCTGTGTCTGTATCTGTAGAGTAGATAAACACAGCACATTTGCACAAGTTTCTTACCATTGTTGATCAATAAGTGAAGAGGACTTCCTTCCAGGAGGAAAGCCTCAACAAAGGATTTCACTGACCTCAGAGACAAAAGGTCCAAAGGGATGAACTTCACTGCAGCAAAGTTGAGGAAAACCAAATTTGGTTTTGTTCAAGCCTTGAAAATACTGGGGCTATGCATGCAAATAAATTAATATCACAATGCAAACAACGCACAAGACAATTAATTTCAAGCAACTAACATCAGTGAAAAACATCTTTATATCTTTAAAATGGCAATTAATGAACCAAAGCAAATTTTAAAAAGATGGCATCAATACAATAAGTCATTCATTGCTGGTGTTACTTGCCTACGGTGAAAATAACTTGCAATATGTTTCAAGATCACACCCATTGTGTTAAACTGCTTTCAAAGAAGGTAAACCTGCATGCTAGAAAGTAGATTTGCAGCAAAGTTTGGCAAGACACAGAATGTCACAGTAGATCATACAAGGCATGTCCATACAGCTTTGCTGGCACTTGAAGAGAGATCATACTACATATGTCTGCTGTGCTGTGAAGAGTTTGTAAACCCATTTCCTCACAAGTCCAGGACTGATACCTTGGGCAGAGGGGAAGTCCTTCTTGATTCCCCGGATAGTCAAGTCAGCTTCTTCAGAACATCTCGACCCTTAACATGAAAAATGTAAAAATCTTTAATTTAAATCAAGAAAAATGTCAACCAATTAATACAAATAACTTAATACGACTCCAGTTCATAGGACATCTCACCTGCTTGAAAAGAAAATAACAGAAAAAGAAGACAAAAAGATGATAATAATGATAATTCATGATGATAATTCAGAGGCTTGCAGAAAAAAAGAAAAAAAGTTTTTTTCTTCCTTTTTGCAGAATATTACATCATTTTCATCACAAAAGTTGTAGAAATACCACTTTATAGATATTGTGCAAATGTGGTTCATATTTTCATGTGCAGGTAAATCCTCTCTGTTTTTAATTATTACAGATATATATAATGCTAGTCTTCCATCACTTTAAAACCCTAAAGGATATTTGGGGCAAACAATCCTCTTTGGTTCTCTTGGAGAAGGCACCTTGGTCCATTGCCTTTCCATCAATGGCAATCAACAAACAAACAAACAAAACATCACTGGACATTACCGAAGGAAAAGACAAGAGAGTACCTATGAAGACACGGCAGTTGTGATGCACCAGGGTGCTGGTGATGTGACGCCCAATGCCGGCAGCACCACCGGTCACTATGGCAACCCTGCCTGTCTGGTCTGGGTACTCTGTGGAAGGGTGAAAATCAAACAATGCAGAAATAACTGCTACTAGATTTCCATTAGAATAGAATGGAAAGTATTATCAGTTTTAACTACAAAATATGCAACAGCAGTTAGCAAATTTAAGTCCCTCTCATTCATCCTTTTAAATTTTCATCTCTATACATAGATTATAACAAACAATTAAAAAAAAATATTTTTCTATTCTATTCTATATCAAAATATTGTTAGGCATTAAGATATAAAGTAGGTGCACCTCATGATAAAAAGCTATCTTAGCAAAGGATTTTCATCAGCATCCTGTACACCTGGCATGAAAAAAAGAAACATATTATAGAACGGAAGAGGGTTAAGCAATGGCTGATATGATGTTTTCACATGATCAGTGTTACTATTATTGTTGTTTGAACATGCTGTATGCTTCCGAGTCTGGGTTGTGACCCCATCATCAGTGCCACTGACATTATGTCATCATCTTTGTAATTCTCCTCCCTCACCCTCATCAACAGCATTAGCAGCAGAACTGTCTGCATAATTCTTTGCCTTGGTAAAACTGAATTTTGATGTTTCACTGATGACATTGGTCCAAAATGTGGACGAATTAAGATGGAACCAAAGGCATCAGACTGGTATACATAAACAAACAAACAAACGTTCAAACAAACAAACAAACAAACAAACAAACAAACAAATAAATAAATAAATAAATAAATAAATAAATAAATAAATAAATAAATAAATAAATAAATAAATAGATAACACACACAGATGAAAATCATGCTTGCCAGCACATAAGTAGGAGCACGAGAAAAGAAAATGAGAATTATTAAACGGTGAGCAGCCTAAAGACACTAGTACTAGTAGTAGTAGTAGAGAAGAAGAGACAGAAGAAAAGACGACGAATCTAGGAAGGGGGCTGAAAACTGTCTAAACACTTGTAATTACTTCCTGGTCGGAATTTCCGCTTGATAATCTGCTTTACCAACGAGACCAGGCCAATGAAATATAACTTAATAAACTGCCAGAACAATAATAATTTGTTCATAACAAGAAGGTAAATGTATTCAATATACTGTGCGAACGCCATTGCAAAAGCCTACATAAACACAATTTAGAGTTACCTCCCGTAGGCAACCGAGCGCAACCGAATAAGTCCACAACAAAAGAAGATTTTTCAAGGGAGATGAGTGGTTCCTGGCTGTTGCTTGAAATTCTTGAGAACGATAGAGATTTTTTTCAGATTTATGAAGACAAGAGAAATTAATATAGAAGTTTTTTTTCTTCAAAGATCATGACAGCATTTATCTCTGAGTGGGGATTACGTTTGGGAGCTTGTGCCTCGATTGGCCGTAGTAATGCTGCTGCATTATCAGCAGACGAGATTTGGTTCCTCGATGTTTACGCTGGTATTCTCGATCATCAATATCCATAGGCTTATTTAATATGCTGTTGTATTCTCGTGTAGAACACCATCAGCTTGAAACACCTGTGGTAAGGTGTACCTATCACCAAGTGTATTGTACATCTGCTGTGTTCATCCTCTATTCAGTTATCCTCGCTCGTGTCTCTTCCTATTCCCCATCCTGTGTGTCAGACCTCTCTCCACCACCATCATCCCCTCCCCATCCTGTGTGTAATATAAGGTGACCAGCTGACCACTCTGGGACTCCTCTCTGCTGTGGTCTGACAGTTGATGCAGCTACCCCTGTCAGTCACTTCTCAGATTAGCGTGACCCCGAGGCTAGTAAACCATTCCCCACTCTGGCATCCGAACTGTAACATTTTTACTATAAATCTGATGTTTTCCCTCAAGTAAGACAGCTTCTTGCAACAGCATATGATTCATTCAATAGACTGTGTTATGCTTAATGAGACAACATTTGTAAGAAGTAATTTCAAAGCAAGTTAAATTAAGTAATCTCTCTCCTCTGCCAATTGAAGCACAAACCTAGTCACCAAGGTTCAGTTCAGTTCAGTTCAGTCTCTTAACCTTGAGATGGGTTGCTGAGGCACCACTGATGACTTTCGGACAATCTTCCTCCATCGATCTCTATCCTCTGTGGCTCGCTGTGAGTCAGCAAAGGTCAAGCCTGTCCACTCTTTGATGTTGTCTTCCCACTCTTTCTCTGCCTGCCTCTCCTCCCACCTGGTACGGTACCTTGCAGGATGGTCTTGGCCAGCCCACTGCCTCTTGACACGTGACCGTACCACTTCAGCTTTCTGCTTTTCACGATTGAGAGCAGGTCTTCGTACTGTCCTATTGCTCTCCTGATCCTGTTGCTGATTTCCTCATTCGTGACATGGTCTTTATATGAGATGTTCAGAATCTTGCGGTAGCATCTCATTTCCAGGGCTTGTATCCGTCTCTGTAGTCAGATGTGAGTGTCCAGGACTCGCATGCATACAAGAATACGGAGATGGCCAGCGAACAGATTAGCCTGATCTTCGACGCGAGAGTGATATTTCTGTCACGCCATATTGGCTTCAACTTTGCCAATGCTGCTGTTGTTTGTGCTATCCTGGGCAGTATCTCTGGTCATCAGTCACGATAGATCCCAGGTATTTGAAGTTGTTCACAGCTTCCAGTTTTTGGCCCTTCACTTTGATTTCCATTTTGAAGCCCTGAGGGTTGTTCGTCATCACCTTGGTCTTCTCGGCGCTGATCTCCATGCCATATGCCTGTGACGTCTTGTCCAGGTGCTCGACAAGACTAGTCAGCTCTTCTTCACTTCCTGCTAATCCATCAATGTCATCAGCAAAACGTAAGTTTGATCTTTCTGCCACAGATGCTGATTGATCCTTCATGGTCTGCTAGGCATCAGTCATTATCCTTTCGAGGAAGAGGTTGAAGAGTGTGGGGGAGAGTAGACAGCCCTGTCTGACTCCGACCGTTGTCCTGAACCATTCGCCTGTGGTACCATTGAAGTGGACTGCGCTGGTCGCTCTGTCATATAGATGTTCGACGACTTTGATGATCTTGGAGCTGATGTTGTAGCTTCTCATTGTGGCCCACAGCGCAGCATGCCAGACTGTCAAATGCTTTCTTAAAGTCTATAAAGACATGGTACAGATCTTGCTAGTGTTGTAGGTGTTTCTCACACAGGACTTTCAGATTGAAGATCTGTTTGGTGGTGCTCCTACCTGGTCTGAAACCTGCCTGCTCTTCAGCAATGATTTTCTCTGCCTGAGGTTTTAATCTGTTCAGCAGTACTTTCAGCATGACCTTGCTGGGATGGCTGATGAGGCTGATTGTGCGGTAGTTCTGGCACATTTGCAGGTTTCCTTTCTTGGGCAATGTAATCACTAGGGACTGTGTCCACGGGGTTGGCCAAACTCTCGTCTGCCAGATCATATTGCAGATCTTTGTGAGTGCATCGATCATTACGTCGCCTCCTGCCTGGATGAGGTCCCCTGGAATGTTGTCAACCCCAGCTGACTTCCCTTTCTTGAGGGACTTAACCGCTGTCTCCACCTCTTTTCGAAGAATTGAGTAGTTGTCTTCCTCGGTAGTCTGAGGACAGTTCAGTACTTTATGATCTCCTTTGGTGTCATAGTTGTACAGCTCAGAGCAGTACTCAGTCCAGCGTTTCATGATTTCGCGTTCTTCTGTGAGACAAATCCCGCTCTAGTCTTGTATGGTGTTGAAACCATGGGTCACTGCAGAAATTTTGAACATGTGCGATGAGAGAAGGGAACTGAAGAAAAATAAGGGTACAGCAGATGGAGCAAGAAAGTACAGAGAGACCAACAACAGGGTCAAGAAGGCCATGAAAAGTGCCAAGGAGGAGGGGATCAAACAGCAATGTGATGCAGTTGAGGAGAACCTCCAGAAGAATAACACCAAGAAAGCATACCAGATAGCCAAAGACCTTACAGCGACCAAACCAAGGTTAGGATCTGGGAAATAACCCACACTCTGGATCCTGTGAGGCCCGTGCATACCCCTGTTAAGGGGCAACGGCACACAAGACAAGAGAGACCACTGCCACCACGGTCTTGGCTTGGTCCAGGCTACCACCATCTGGCCTCGGACAAGCCAGGAGCTGTTGTACCGTACCCATGGGTAAATAAAGTTGTGAAAAGCAGCTCGATTTGTCTCATGCCTGCGCCCTTCTACCGTCAAGCCTCGAGCCCCCTCCCCCCCCCCCCCGCCCCCCTCCTTTCGAACCTTACCACCGGTTTTGTCTATATTTTCACACACCTATCATTTTTCTGGTCAGAAGGAAGAGTCGTGTTGGAGCTGAAATCTCCAACACCATCATTTGCGGAGGCAGACGACTTCCTCGTGTGAGACTGCCAACTCGCCTATCATATAAAAATTATGGTCTTTGACAGCAGATTAGCAAAGGAACAGGTTAACTGTCTTTGTATGGTAGTGGAACGCGACAAGGGATCGCATAACTGTCTTTCTTGTGCATGCAAACTGTACAGTGTATGTTGCTCTTTCGCATTCCTCCACGCTGTACAGCAGATTAAGGGGATAGTATTGTCAAATATGCAAATGACAGTGTGTCAGTAGGGAAGACTGAAGAGCACTCTGAGAGCGAAACCCTCCACCAAGGAAGTAACGCGTTCTCCGTTTCCATGGTTTCCATGGTCTGTAGAATTAATTCAGGCTGGATGTTTTCCTAGCCAGGCCTGACGCTACGAAGTTTAATTCATTTAAGTGGCTGAAAGTTAAACTAGTGAAAGCGATTTCTGAGTGCCGAGTGCATACGACGACGTCATCAACTTCATGAGTTCAAAGCCAACCCGAAGCCTCTGCTGGGCTATTGATAGCCTCTTTTTTAGGAGGTGTAGATGGTCCAGTATGCTAAGGCGTTGGGCTTTGCAGCGAGGCGCTGTGCCGTGGTTCAATCCCAGGGGCGGGAGAGATGGGAGAAAAGTTACAAATCATGTTGATGGAGGAAAATTGCTGCTACCCTGTCTTGTCACTTTGTCTGGTATGAATGAGTGCATGATTGTGCATGAATGTATAGGTGAACATCGATTGATGCACCTGTTGGTAAACGTCTTTACGTGCCAACAAGAATGAAAGTTGTGATGTCTGTGGGATCTTCCCATTACCCATGGTGTTTAGTGTACGTTTTTTACGGATTACAGGACGACCGGACGCCGGACGCCCGGACGCCCGGACGCCCGGACGGACGACACGGGTGACCTAGTATGAAAGTATAACATGTGTACTACAATGTTATGAAGTTTGGAAGAGTTATCTTCCATAGTTCAGGGTCAAGGTCACTTCCAAATATGTATACAATCCAACTTTAAAGAGCTCATGTGACCTTGACCTTGAAGCAAGGTAAATCAAACTAGTATCAAAAGATAGGGATTACTTTGCCCTATATACCATATATAGGTCAGGTATCCAATCTCAAAAACTTCAGAGAAATTGGGAAAATGTGAAAAATGGCTGTTTTTTAGACGCCATTTACGGCCCCTGCGACCTTGACCTTGAAGCAAGGTCAAGTCACTGTGTACGTTTTTTGACGCCTTGTCATCATACACCATCATGACAAATTGGGTGCTGATAGACTGAATAGTCTCCGAGAAAAATCCAACGTTAAAGTTTGTTACAGACCCCCGGACGCCTGGACGGACGAAACGGGTGAGTACATAGACTCACTTTTGCTTCGCATGTGAGTCAAAAACAACGAACTCTCACCAGTCTGGTTTATAAAATTAAAAAAAACTTTTAATCTCAAGAAAGTAGCAAACACCGGAAACAGCATCCTCTTCAATGCTTCCAAAGTCAAGCAACATCTATGAACTTTTGGTCATGGAGTTTTGGGGCAGAGCTTTCCCCAGGTTCTGTCCCACGCTGGCTCCTTCGTTCTTGCTGTCAACGGACTTGAGGAACTCATCCGACAGCTGGAAGCCTTTCTTCTTGTCGTAGTTGGACAGCGAGACGAAGGACAGTGGCTTTTCGTTGAAGATACCCTCTCTCTCTCTCTCTCTCTCTCTCTCTCTCTCTCTCTCTCTCTCTGTCTCTCTCTCTGTCTCTCTCTCTCTCTCTCTCTCTCTCTGTCTCTCTGTCTGTCTGTCTGTCTGTCTGTCTGTCTGTCTGTCTCTCTCTCTCTCTCTCTCTCTCTCTCTCTCTCTCTCTCTCTCTCTCTCTCTCTCTCTCTCTCTCTCTCTCCTATGAAGACTGAAACGAATTTCGTACACGCGGATTAAGTATCACATGGAAACAATTTTCTTTTCGTAGCCTATGATAGCCGAACGTATCACATACATTTTAAAGCAGAGGCGATGGCAGTGGTGACGACAGAGTTGATGACAGTAATAAAAACCGCTGGCGCTGAACCTCCAGGTTTTGGCATTTAAGAAAAGATTGGGTTCGAACCCGCAACCTCTCGAGAAAAGAGGTGGAAAACACACATAAAAACACAACAAAACCACAACCTCTCGAAAAAAGAGAAGAAAAAAAAAGTTTCAGTGCAGAATCAAACCTGGTCATGCATGACCAAGAGTCGAACGCTCTACCAGCTGAGCCATTAGAGAATTGCAATGACGGAGTGTTTGTAAAGCATGTAAATCCATTTCTAAGCTATCGGCCCAGGAACAATCAACCATATATTTTAAACATGATGGATAGGTTCAGGAAGCTCCTATTATGACATGCTTTGCTTTCCTTTGGCATGTCATAAACGCTGAATTAACACTCCGGCACCGGATCGGCAGCAAAAATACGCTTGACATCCACACGCAACGATTACACCGAGACCGCGCAATCGAGCGATTTTCACTTACGTGAAGCGAGGTCAGAATTTAGAGTTACGGCCCTTTTCAGAGCCATGGCAACAACGCTTCCACGTGTAGTCTATGCGTGAGACCTGCCTGTCGGATTTTAAAATATAGGAGCTTTCCCGACCTACTGATGCATTCAACATACAGCTTTGAGAAATTAATGCTGTTCATGGCTTACATTTTCTTTGGATGGGGTTTCTAGTATCCCGAAATACAGCGTTTTCTGTGCAAACATGCACGCAACGAAGCGGTGGTGCAGATTCTTTGCCGCGTACGTATATCTGCGTTGACCTGCATTCGATGTGTAAAAAGTTGAAACTTTCCCGACCTACTGATGCATTCAGCATACAGCCTTGATAAATTAATGCTGTTCATGGCTTAGTTCGGTCCCGGAAAATCCTGTTTCTTCGCAGAAAACGCCGTTGTCGTGCTCGGAGAAAAAAAAATGGCCGCCGTAATATTATTTACACGCGTTTAGGCTCTATCGGACCTCGGAGGTGCGATAACTTTATACGCGAAAATTCGTATAGGATAGGCCGTAACTCTAAATTCTGACCTCGCTTCACGTAAGTGAAAATCGCTCGATTGCGCGGTCTCGGTGTAATCGTTGCGTGTGGATGTCAAGCGTATTTTTGCTGCCGATCCGGTGCCGGATCGAGAGCAAAATCTGCTTGCAAACGGGTATGTATATAGGCGCCTTAAAATCCCCCTTCCTTCCCGGTCTTAAAAAAGTTTGGAAACCCACCCCCCCAAAAAAAATGAACTGATCCGCCCCTGAGGATAAACGCGATTAGTCCACTAAACGGACCGACGTGCATACAGGCCCTGGACGCCTAAGCAAGCCGAAGAATTCTATTCTATTCTATTCTATTCACCCTCCTTCAAAAATCTCCTCGCAAATGACGTCACATTATTCGACGTCAAATGATAACGTCACAGATTTTGCAAAATGGAGTCTGTTGAATCGTTTTCATTGAAACACCAAAATGTAAAAAAGTCACTTTCTTTTCAAACCTCGATTCTGAAAATTTGATAATATTGAATGGGACCTAACTTCCAGTCAGTGTGCAAAATCTCAAGGAAATCCGTCCAGTAGTTTTTGAGATATAGGCCGTGGAGACGGGACAGACAGACAGACACACACACAGACAGACTAATAAAAACCGCTGGCGCTGAACCTCCAGGTTTTGGCATTAAAAACCCCCCAATACAGCTGCGAGGGCCTTCAGTAAACCTGGAGGGATAAAAAATCGAATACAGGACGTTTCGTACCCTAGTCGTTGTGCACCTCATTTAGTCGATTCGTACCTTTTCTACTCTAACCCTAACTCTAACCCTAACCCTAACTCTAACCGGTTAGGGTACGAAACGACTAGGTACAAAACGTCCAGGATACAAACGACCCGCATCGTAAAAAATCTTTCTTTCTCCTTCACCAATGTTCTCCAAATTCACCCTTCTCAAAAATCTCCTCGCAAATGACGTCACGTTATTCGACGTCAAATGATGACGTCACACATTTTGCAAATGGAGTCTGTTGTATCGTTTTCATTGCAACACCAAAATGTAAAAAAGTCACTTTCTTTTCAAACCTCGATTCTGAAAATTTGATAATATTCAATCGGACCTAACTTCCAGTCAGTGTGCAAAATCTCAAGGAAATCCGTCTAGTAGTTTTTGAGATATAAGCCGTGGAGTCGGGACAGACAGACAGACACACACACAGACACACAGACAGATAAAAACCGCTGGCGCTGAACCTCCAGGTTTTGGAGAAAAAAAAGAAGATCGGGTTCGAACCCGCAGCCTCCGAGAAAAGAGGAGGAAAAAACGCACACACACACAAACACAAAAAGCAGGTCGGGTTGGAACCCACAACCCCTCGAAAAAAGAGAAGAAAAAAAAAGTTTCAGCGCAGAATCGAACCTGATCATGCATGACCAAGAGCCCAATACTCTACCAACTGTGCCATTGAAAACTTGTATGTATATGAAGCATTTATAGCGACCTTGTCAGAAACCCCCGTGGTTCGTATTTTGCACTGTAAATTGTAGAAAAATGGATGATAGCATGAACTGTTTGGTATTTCATACGGATCTAACCCATCAACGTCAATATTCTTCTCATAGTATCGCATTTTGGCGTCTGCTGGTAGAGGTTCAACATATATCGAAGCGTTTTGCTGAAGTAGGAAAGATAACTCTGTTTGACTCGATGTCATTACACTGAAAATTAATGGTCGTTGTCCCCAACATTTCCGGGTCAGGGATTGATTAAATCATCATATTTTTGTGACACTGAGACCAGACCATCAAAACAATTAGCACTAGGCCTTGAATCAAATCGTCGTACGAGATCTTACGTTGACTGCAAATGTACAACAGTGCCGAGTGATTGTGTCGACATTCAGTTAGTTCGCTAGGCGATTCCACCACGACAACGCCAACGGCACGATTCTAACGCATCATGAAGAAGGCTGAAATGGTCGGTGTCGGTGGTCGTTGTGACTGTTGACCGGTACTGTACTCCATGCACCTTAACGGTCCGTGTGATTCGGGTGTAATCTTAAGCTTAACGATGTTTATTGGCAGTATTACACCCGAATCACGCAGAGCACAAACTGCGCAGCTGAGTGCGAGAATCTGGGTCACGTGTCGGTGTCTATTTTCGTGGCTCGAGAGTGCCTGGCTAAAGTGCGTTAGAATCGTGCCCTTTTCACCCTCATTCCAGGCTTTTAACCAGCGAAGGCAACGATCTAGATGGTACATATACTTTACCGGTTTCACAAATGGAATGAATTTGACGCCAACACAGCGTAGTATCGCTTTTTTGCGTCTGCTGGTAGACGTTCATAATACAAAGAAGCCAAATGTTGTTTTGTGAACGTAGGAAAAGAGTTTGACTCGATTAGGCTCTTACATCTATTGACTATCGAGGGAGGTGCTTCCGAGTCATTCTAGTAAACTAGAGATTTCGCCTACCGGCAAAAGTATCTCTAGCACAGTTCACATCACGTGATGGAAGGTTTTTGGCCAATTTATGCAAGCGGAGGTCACACGAGAGGCTTGTGGGATAGCCGATGTGCTCCCTGACATACGCCGTTAAAGTAGTTCTAAGACTATTTCGCACAAAACTCTTAACTTACTCTTGTTGAGACAACAAACAAGCGTTTATTCGATACAATAACATGTTTGTGTTGAAATGGAACCAAGTTTTTACATCTGAATGATTTCTGTAAAAAGTGGAGAGAACAATAGTATCAGAACAAAGTATTTTGGGCGCAAGGCTGTAATGCCAAGGGTCAAGCCTATTACGCATTCATTGCGAACTGTGCCAGAGTCAATACTACTGACTCGGGTTTACAGAATGCTTCCAAGTGTACGAAATCCATTATCCTCAAAAATCTCCTCGCAAATGACGTCACGTTATTCGACGTCAAATGATCACGTCACAGATTTTGCAAAATGGAGTCTGTTGAATCGTTTTCATTGCAACACCAAAATGTAAAAAAGTCACTTTCTTTTAAAACCTCGATTCTGAAAATTTGATAATATTGAATTGGACCTAACTTCCAGTCAGTGTGCAAAATCTCAAGGAAATCCGTCCAGTAGTTTTTGAGATATAAGCAGTGGAGACGGGACAGACACACAGACACACACACAGACAGACTAATAAAAACCGCTGGTGCTGAACCTCCAGGTTTTGGCATTTAAGAAAAGATTGGGTTCGAACTCGCAACCTCTCGAGAAAAGAGGGGGAAAACACACATAAAAACACAACAAAACCACAACCTCTCGAAAAAAGAGAAGAAAAAAAAAGTTTCAGCGCAGAATCAAACCTGGTCATGCATGACCAAGAGTCGAACGCTCTACCAGCTGAGCCATTAGAGAATTGCAATGACGGAGTGTTTGTAAAGCATGTAAATCCATTTCTAAGCTATCGGCCCAGGAACAATCAACCATATATTTTAAACATGATGGATAGGTTCAGGAAGCTTCTATTATGACATGCTTTGCTTTCCTTTGGCATGTCATAAACGCTGAATTAACACTCCGGCACCGGATCGGCAGCAAAAATACGCTTGACATCCACACGCAACGATTACACCGAGACCGCGCAATCGAGCGATTTTCACTTACGTGAAGCGAGGTCAGAATTTAGAGTTACGGCCCTTTTCAGAGCCATGGCAACAACGCTTCCACGTGTAGTCTATGCGTGAGACCTGCCTGTCGGATTTTAAAATATAGGAGCTTTCCCGACCTACTGATGCATTCAACATACAGCTTTGAGAAATTAATGCTGTTCATGGCTTACATTTTCTTTGGATGGGGTTTCTAGTATCCCGAAATACAGCGTTTTCTGTGCAAACATGCACGCAACGAAGCGGTGGTGCAGATTCTTTGCTGCGTACGTATATCTGCGTTGACCTGCATTCGATGTGTAAAAAGTTGAAACTTTCCCGACCTACTGATGCATTCAGCATACAGCCTTGATAAATTAATGCTGTTCATGGCTTAGTTCGGTCCCGGAAAATCCTGTTTCTTCGCAGAAAACGCCGTTGTCGTGCTCGGAGAAAAAAAAATGGCCGCCGTAATATTATTTACACGCGTTTAGGCTCTATCGGACCTCGGAGGTGCGATAACTTTATACGCGAAAATTCGTATAGGATAGGCCGTAACTCTAAATTCTGACCTCGCTTCACGTAAGTGAAAATCGCTCGATTGCGCGGTCTCGGTGTAATCGTTGCGTGTGGATGTCAAGCGTATTTTTGCTGCCGATCCGGTGCCGGATCGAGAGCAAAATCTGCTTGCAAACGGGTATGTATATAGGCGCCTTAAAATCCCCCTTCCTTCCCGGTCTTAAAAAAGTTTGGAAACCCACCCCCCCAAAAAAATGAACTGATCCGCCCCTGAGGATAAACGCGATTAGTCCACTAAACGGACCGACGTGCATACAGGCCCTGGACGCCTAAGCAAGCCGAAGAATTCTATTCTATTCTATTCTATTCACCCTCCTTCAAAAATCTCCTCGCAAATGACGTCACATTATTCGACGTCAAATGATAACGTCACAGATTTTGCAAAATGGAGTCTGTTGAATCGTTTTCAGTGAAACACCAAAATGTAAAAAAAGTCACTTTCTTTTCAAACCTCGATTCTGAAAATTTGATAATATTGAATGGGACCTAACTTCCAGTCAGTGTGCAAAATCTCAAGGAAATCCGTCCAGTAGTTTTTGAGATATAGGCCGTGGAGACGGGACAGACACACAGACAGACAGACAGACAGATAAAGTCTGTAGGACCTCCAGTAAACCTGGAGGGATAAAGTCTGTAGGACCTCCAGTAAACCTGGAGGGATAAAAACCGCTGGCGCTGAACCTCCAGGTTTTGGCATTTAAAAAAACACAATAAAGGCTGTAGGACCTTCAGAAAACCTGGAGGGATAACAGGATGTCTGTAGTGCCACTGTAACTTTTGACGTAAGTCACACACGGCTTTATGTACAGGATCACAGGGGTATATCCAAAGCTTGACACCACGTCTTGAACAGATGGAAGTCTTCTGCTTTTGCATCTGCTTCCCCTACCCCATTCCCCACCCTACCCAAGGCCACCCCCGACCCCCTCAGCACGCACGCGCGCACACACACACACACACACACACACACACACACACACACACACACACACACACACACTCACTCACACAAAACGGGAAAAACGCATTTTGCCCTCCCTCACACACACACACCCCTCTTTTTTTCCCCAATTACCTCCGTCTTCCATTCCAGATCTCATATCTGTCACCGTTTCTTATGACGGCTGCATCATTCAGTTGTATGTCCTTTTTTCTCTCTCTCTGTGGTGGTTGTTTTTTCTCTTTACTTTATTATGGCTGCTATGCGAACTGCGCAGTGTGTGAAAGATTTATTTCGAGCCACTTGTATCAATGTGAAATTGTGAATATTAACAGAAATTACACTGTCACGAATTTCGATTCCACGACACTCGTTTTCTCTCTTTCACCGCACAACTATGCCAGACTATTGTCATGTTTACAGTACGTGTTCTGCCTTTGTTCTCAACATATATACGGGATGAGAGTACGGAGAGTGTCACCAAGCACATCATACAAGCGCGTCGCACCAATAATCTGGGTCAGATCATTTATTTGCAGAACGGAGTGGACACTATCGTCATCTTGCATGTCATAGTGCTGTAGTGGTGAAAAACTGAGAAAACAGCAAACAAAAAGGGGAACTAAATACTTGCTTTCAACGTATTTCGATATTTAAAAATAATTTGAAATTAATAAGCAGTTTGGATTTATTTGACACAATCTCCGCTAGTAGCGTGAAAATTACCGAAAGTGCTATCCACTACGCCAGTACCCAAATACAATAAACTCAAAGAGCGGGAAACAGCGCAAAGCATATGGCGGAGACAAATCGAAATGAACAACTAACCGTGTGCACTCTATCAGTCTGAGAAATCTTCTCACTGTCCGGAATACAACGCAACGAGTCAGTCTGCGTTCATGTGTAAGCCATGTTCCCACCTGCATGTGTTATCACGCGAGCTATAGCGAGAAAGGGGCGTGGCAGTGGAGGGAGATTTCGCCATTCCATCAATCGATTTTGAGGAGGGGGGAGAGGTTCGAATTTACGACCTAAATAAATCACTTTCTATTCAAGCCTCGATTCTGAAAATTTGATACATTCAATCGGACCTAACTTCCAGTAAGTGTGCAAAATGCCAAGGAAATCCGTCCAGTAGTTTTTGAGAAATCAGCCGTTAAGAAGGGACAGAGAGACATACACACAATACATTACGTCACGGTATTGATGACGTCACACATTTGCAATTTCGCCATTCCATCAATCGAGTATTTAGGGAGGAGCTTTCGAGTGTACGACCTTAAAAAAACACTTTCTCATCAAGCCTCGATTCTGAAAATTTGATACATTCAATCGGACCTAACTTCCAGTGAGTGTGCAAAATGTCAAGGAAATTCGTCCAGTAGTTTTTGAGATATCAGCCGTTAAGTCGCGACAGACAGACAGACAGACAGACAGACAGACAGACAGACACACACACAGACAGACAGACAGATAAAGTCTGTAGGACCTCCAGTAAACCTGGAGGGATAAGATCACCACTACAGTGTAGTCGGGAAAGCGTTGATGAGTTAAAAACGGTCTTCAACCAGATGCAGGATTACAGAATATTTCTTCACAGAACTGACGTACTGACGAACGAAAACAAAGTGAAAAATTTCATGGATTTGTACTATATCTCTCATTCGTAATCGAAGTTATTAACATCTAACGCACGCACGCACGCGCACACACAAACACACGCACCCACACACACACACACACACACACACACACACACACACACACACACACACATGTGCACGCATACATGCGCCCTCACACCCCGACGGAACAATGCTTCAATTTTTATCGCTGTCGTATGACGCCCTGGGTCCGCTTGTGCTTCAAGATGGTTTCAACTTCAGACACTTTAGAGCTATATATAGCACTGATGTCATACGGGTATTTCGCTACATAGTCATCCCTTTGTGATATTAAGGAATACACGATTCCAGCTGCGTATATAGAATGACAATGAAACAATGAATGACTGGATGAAACCAAATCTTTGAAAGGTTTACTTACTCATAAGCCTTGTTACTGTTTGTACGGACACATTTGTGACCCTCCACCACGGAATGAGTCGCTTTGTCCCCCTGGGCCATTTTCAGTTTTTTACTCTGTCTGAAAGTATTTTAAATGGCAATCACAACGGTGAAAACCGTTTGAAAATCGGACAATTAGTCTCCGAGTTACAGGTATTTAAATATACTTACCCTCGGAAATGTGTTTCTGAGAAAAATTGAAATAAAAGTTTTGAAACTTCAGCACAACAGTTTCCTTAGCAACCATGCATGCATTTCTTTGAAATTTGGCACAGT